>CANXYC011077262.1:0-16004 GCA_948193065.1 Aleurites moluccanus | reverse complement strand
TTTAATTTTGATATAATCCACAAGGATGGAATAGTTGTTATCAATAAAAGTTTTGAGTTTTCCTCCTATATCCCTGTGTCTTCCTATGAATCCAATTTAAATAAGACATCAAAAGAAAAAGAAATAAATGAAATAAAAAAGAAAGAAAGCAAAGAGTCAATAAATCTGGGCACTAATGATAATCCAAAACACACATTCATTACACCATCATTTTATGATAAGGCTTTGTTATTCAAATCAGTTCGGGAGTTTTCATACTACTTCGCATGGAAACCTGAGGATATGACAGATATTGATCTAAGTATAGCAGTACATAAGATTCCGACTTATAAGGACATGAAGCCTATAAAGCAGAAATTACGGAGGTTAAAGGCAGAATGGTCTCTCAAAATCAAGGAAGAAGTTACTAAGCTATTAAAGAATGGTTTCATTGAACCCATCACTTACCCTTTGTGGTTAGCCAACATAGTGATTGTGCCCAAAAAGGATGGGAAGGTAAGAATGTGTATGGATTACAGATATCTAAATAAGGCTTATCCAAAAGATGATTTCCCTTTGCCTCATATAGACTTGTTGGTCAACCGCATGGCTGGATCTGAAGTAGTCTCCTTGACTGACTTATATGCGGGCTATAATCAAATGTAGGTCTACCCTCCAGACAAGGAAAAAATGGCTTTTGTGACAGAATGGGGGCACCTATTGCTATAAGGTCATGCCTTTCGGATTGAAAAATGCTGGGGCAACGTATCAAAGAATGGCCATGACTATCTTTCATGACATGATTCATAAGGATGTGGAAGTATATGTTGATGATATGGTTATCAAATCCGAGATAGCCGAAGGACATGTAGATGCGTTAAGGCGTTTCTTCCTTAGATTAAGATAATACAATCTAAAGTTGAATCCAGCCAAATGTGTTTTCGGTGCATCAGTAGGAGTATTCTTGGGGCATATGGTTAGTAAGAAGGGGATAGAAGTGGACCCAGCCAAGTCTAAGGCCATTTTGGAAATGCCAATTCCTAAGATAGAAAAGGAAATCATAAGGTTTCTGGGGTGCCTATAGTACATCAGTCATTTTATTTCCCAACTGGCCGATGTTTGTGGACCTATCTTCAAATTATTGAGAAAGGGAGTTTCTAGGGAATGGAATGATGAGTGCCAGCAAGCCTTCGAAAGGATCAAACAGTATTTGCTAAATCTTCCTGTTTTGCAGCCATCGAGGCCCGGTAAACCTTTGCTGTTATACCTCTTTGTCACCAAAGAGGCTATAGGGGCAATACTCGCTCAAAATGCCATGGATTCGCACAAAGAGAATGCCATTTACTACCTAAGTAAACGCATGCTCACTCATGAGCTCAAATACAATCAGATTGAACAGTTATGTCTTGCCTTAGTTTGGGTATGCCATAAGCTTCAACATTATTTGGGTTTATACATTACGCATGTCCTCGCTGACAAGAGGCCCTTGAGATTCCTTATGGAGAGGCCGGTTCTCGATAGCAAAATGGCACGGTGGTTGGCAATTTTGGCAGCTTTTGATCTGAAATATGTTGCAAGAAAGGCCGTCAAAGGAAGTGTAATAGCTGACCAATTGGCTGCTGCTCTGGTAGATGATGAACCATTTGAGCCTGAGTTTCCGGATGAGGATATCTTGCAATTAGAGCCCGAAGTATGGAAGTTGTATTTTGATGGAGCGACTAACAATAAAGGTTATGGTGCTGGCATAGTGCTAGTCACACCCAATGGGTATCATTTACCTATGGCCATTAAGTTAGCCTTTGAAGTAACGAATAATGAAGCAAAATATGAGGCATGCATCTGTGGATTAGAGTGTGCTATCAATTTAAGGATTGATTATTTGGAGGTCTACGAGGACTCTAACTTGATTGTTTCATAAGCCCTTAGCAAATGGAAGATAAGAGAAGAACGTTTGGTTCCTTACCATCAACGCGTAACTGACTTAGCTGAAAATTTCCATGAGCTATCTTTCCATTACCTGCCTCGAGTTAAGAATCAATTTGCTGATGTTTTGGCAACCTTGGCTTCCATGTTAGACATGTCCGAAAATGAGATTGTACACCCTGTAGTCATTGAAGTACGGAGGCAGCCGGGATATGATATGACATGTATGCAAATTCAGCTGTCCGAAGGCAAGCCGTGGTATTGGGACATATTCAATTTTCTAAAAAATGAGCAATATCCAGAAGGGGCATCCAAGTCAGATCGAAGGACAATAAGGCAATTGGCTAGTAATTTCATTCCAAATGGCGATGTACTGTATAAAAGGGCTTGGGACAACATCCATCTCAGATGTTTAACGAAAGAAGAAGCCAGACAGATTATGGAATGGGTACATGGTGGTGAAGAAGGACCTCACATGAATGGTTTTGCATTAGCCAGAAAAATCGCAAATTTGGGGTATTTTTGGCTTACAATGAATGAGGATTGTGCCAAGTTTGTACAAAGATGTCATAAGTGCTAGATATATGCGAAGTTTCAAAAGTGACCTCCTATTCCTTTACACCCAACTGCAACTCCCTAGCCTTTTGCTACATAGGGCATTGATGTGATAGGGCACATCAGCTCGAGGTCTTCAAATGGGCATGAATATATCTTGTTAGCAGTAGATTACTTCATGAAGTGGGTGGAAGCAGCCTCCTATTAAGTGTTGAATTCAAAAAAGGCAGCTCTCTTTATCCAAACCAACATCATTTTTTGGTATGGATTGCCTTTTGAGATCATCACTGATAATGTATCACACTTTCAAAAGGAGGTAGTCACTTTGCTTAAGAAGGAAAAGATTCAACATCATCGATCTTCGCCTTATCGCCCTCAAACCAATGGTGCGGTCGAAACTGCAAACAAGACCATCAAAACCATTTTGTAGAAAATGATCACTAGCCATAGAAGCTGGCATGAACACATGCCTTTTGCCTTATGGGGATATCATATCTCTATCCATACGCCAATAGGGGCAACTCCTTACTCTTTAGTATACGGGATGGAGGCAGTACTTCCGATTGAGATGCAAGTTTGCTCTGCAAGGATTATGAGGGAAAACCAACTTAGTGAAGCAAAATGGATTAGAGGATATCATAACCAGTTGAATGCCATTAATGAGAAAAGGATGGATGCACTTTACCGAATTCAGGGATATCAGCAGAGATTAGCCCGACACTTCAACAAGAGGGTGACTGATAGGGGATTAGAAGAAGGCAGTCTGGTGCTGAAAGAAATCAAAGCGCCTGTTTATGATCCAAGGAGGAAGTTTAGACCTAAGTTGGCTAGTCCATATGTGCTTAAGAAGATTCTGTCTGGCAGAGGTGTCGTACTCACAGATTTAGATGGGAATGAATTTGTAAATCCTTGTAATCTTGATCAATTGAAGAAATATTTTGTGTAATTTCTGTTTCATGATGCATTGTATGTACAAAAACTATGTGGACCTGATTCTCCTATAAAGATTTGTATTAAAAGAAAAGAATGCCTCGGAAATACGTAGGTAACCCTCTTTGGGCGAGGTCCAAAGTAAAATAAAAGTATTATTTTTTGTGCCCAGATTAATTGATTTGTGCTCGCTAAGTTGAAAACCTGAATAAGGTGGCTTAGGCAAAAATTAGAGCAGCTCAGCGAGTTGAAAACCTAAAAGGAGGACTCGGGCAAAAGTTAGAGCTAAAAAAAAATGAAATAAAAAAATGAAAAAAAGTAATAATATAATAAAAAATATATAATAATGAAAATTGTTCTTATTTCAATTGGATTCCATGTCAAAGTCTAGTTTTTTCATTCCAGTTTCGTTCCAAAAGTCAGTCATGTTTTATTCTGTCTCGTTCATTAAAGTCAAAGTTAAAAATAATCAATAAATTCCGTCATGTTTTATTCAATGAATGTTTGAAAATCAAAATTCAGACATGAAAAGAATACAAAGCTGGAAATAAAAAAAGTCTATAGAAAAATTTGAAGTCTAAAAGACGGAATCCGAAATAAAGTCTAAGTCCTCTTCTCATCAAAGTCTTCTGCTACATCTGGCGCTACCCCTGTCTCTGTTTCATTTCCATCCCTTGGGTCGGTAGCAACATCTCCAATCAAATCCATTTCCGACTCTATGATCAAGACAACTCTCCTCACCTTCTCGATAGGCCATACTTCTCGGATGAACCAAGCATCATAGCCCCCCAACCTGCCTGATAAACCAGCCGATAGTATAAAGTGCATAGAATGCCTCCAACCATTCATTATGGCCAGAGAAATATGCCCAATGATCAGTGAAGTAGGGAATACAACCCCGTCAGGGGGAATACCTTGAGGTTGTCCCATCTGCCTCAAAACTTTGGTCTCCTGATAGAAAGAGGTCATGGAAATACCCAACAGATAGACCATTCTATACCCATAACTCATTGTGATGCATGATCTGATCCCATACCAGCTACAATGCCAAAGCAAATCCTCAGGGTCCAGCTCTAAAATTCAAGTAGTCCATTCTCTCTCTGAGTTAAAGCGGATCAAAGTTCTCCGCATATAGTACTGAACAACAAAGTATGGCATCTTGTCCGGGGGCCCCAGCACTTGAAGATGGTCTTTAAGCCAGATCTAAAGAAAACATGGGTTAAACGAAAGGAAAGGGAATGAATAAAAAGAGAAAGAGTAGAGTGTTCTTACCTGTAGAATGACTAGGCTAACAAACCAAGGCCCCTCCACTCTGTAGTTGCTGTCTAAGCTAAGCAAGGTCTCTACCAAGATCAGACTAGCAATAGTAGAGCCCCTCTCCATTTGGGAAACCAGTTCCACTACTCGGATATCTCCCCAGCCAGGAGAAGTGGAAAATATGCACCCAACAGTTAAACACAGCACCAAGGCAGTCATCCTCAGCCTCTGCCTAACCATGTCTTCAGCATCTCCTGGATACTGGAACTCTACTATGACTACATTTAAATTAATCTAGTCCTCCATTACCATTGAGCTGGCTAGCTCTTGATCCAGTCCCAGAAGCCTCATGAATGAATGGAAATAGCCTACCCGATACTCAGGGGTGGCCAAGGCAGCATCCGGGTCACTTCCAATGATGGCACTAAATTCCTCGAAAGTGGGGGCACATCTCCTCCATGCTAGCCTCAAAACGAAACACATGGTCAATAGGATCCCAAAACCTAAGTCAAGCATGCAGAAAATCCCAGTCTATCCTTACCCTTTTCAAAGTAAAAAAAGAATTAATCCCAAACTTGCCTAAATTAACCTTCTCAACCTTGTCCAGGTTCTTAGTCCACAAAAACATCTGGTGGCTAAAATAGGGCTCCATGGAGGTGCTAAACTGAAGGTTGAGAGAAAAGCAGAGACTGATAGCAAGAGAAAAGAAGAGACTAATAGCAATGGAAAAGCAAGTCAGAATGATTTTTGGAGAGGTAGAATGGCCTATTTATACTGAAAAAACAAGCTAAGGCACGCTCAGAGGCCAGTGGCGTCGCCCCTTCATCCCTGTAGCAGAAGCCTACCTTGAGGGCTGCGCCGCTGGTCCTTTTTTGTGTCTTGGGCGGCACCGCCTAAGCAAGGGGCGGCAACACCTCTTCTGGTCCATGGCAACTCTCTCTCGCGCAAGGAATTTCAGTTTTTTCGGGTCCCGTATGCATTTTTAGGTCATTTTTAGGACATGTTTAGGTTTTTTCATTTATTTTAATTCATTTAGTAGCATTTTTAGGATATGAATTGCATAACATTGCATAAATATGACATAAATTTTCATAGCTAGTTGGGGCAGATCATCCAAGCAGAGTGAGATAAAACTTTAAATTCATCATTACATAAACATGCATTCATACATAAACATCCATGAAAGCATTTCTTTTACAGATAACAAATGAAAGCAAAAAAAGAAAATGAAAAACACAACAAAAAAGAGAGCAGTGCACTGGTGGACCCTGCGCCGGCATCGACGTGAATCCTCTGGTGGATGGGCTTGTGCATCTTGCAAATCGAGGCTAGTCAGTATACCGGACATTGCTGTCTCCATCCTATGCCCCATCTGATAGATTTAGCGGGCCTAATCAGCTGTGACCTGAAAAGCAGAAAAGAAAAAGGTCAAAAGTGTAATGCCAAAGGATCATTTCCGAAGGCACAAAAAATTGTGTGAAGTATACCTGAGGGTTATCTGGGAAAGGTTAATAGAGAGGATTAACTGTAGTCAGAACATGGTAGATTTGCATTGCACCGGCTGCATCCACATATGGGATCTCCCCAGACAAGCAATAATTAAGGCCCAAAGGGACCTTGTCAGCATCAGCTCCAACCTCAGCAGCAAAAGGGCCTCTAACTGAAGTGCCCACACCAGGACTAGATGAAGAGAGCCCAACAGATGCACCCATGTTGTGACCTGGGCCAACCCTAGCACTAAAAGGTCCTGCAGCCCCCGAGGGCTCACTCAGCCTCCTGCATGGATCACCAATTGGACCCATCAAGCGAGTATGACAGAAGATGACATACTCATCCATAGGCCTCAAAAATAGATGGATGGGAAGACCATCGTACGCCTCATCCAGAGCTTGGATGTCCTAGTTCCAACTTATATCAATAGGTGGATGAGCTGGAGTCACGCTCTTGGATATGGTCTGAACTCTAACTCTCTCCCCAAGGTAATACAGCTTGTAGTCAGGGGAGTGGAGTAGTAGTCGGGAGCAAGACAGGGCACCACATCTTCTGAGCTATGGAGGTATCTGAGCCATCCTGTTCCTATACGGCATGGGCATGACCAGTAAAGGCAAACTCACACTGGTAAGTAACCAGAAGATTGAATTAAAAGAGGAAGAGGTTTTCAGATATACCTGTGAAGTATCAAGGCTGGTGAAGAATGCCTTGATAGTTTGGAACTCTCGCTTATCAGAGTCCACCAAAAATTCTTTATTCCATTGAACACCTGCCGAAAACACTTCTAGTCGAGGGACACCTAAAGCAGGGGCAAGTGTTGGAAAATACTCATAGGCCCAGACCTATCAAAGTAAGGAATCAGCCAAAATAATGATAAGCAGAAAGTCAACAAATGAAAGACATACCTCCTAGATAAAGTTTGTCCCTCCAAAGGAAGTGAAAGCTCCCCGGGATAAATCAGACATCTCTCGGTACATTGTGCTCAGAACAACACCAGCCCAATCAAACTCTCCAAGGATAGACAAATCCATTAAGCTCGAAAGAATGCTAAGGCTCACAGTATCCCAACTGGTATGGCCGCATGTGCATCCTGCTAAGACCAACATCGCAAGCTTGGCCACAAGCTCAACATCTTGTAGCTCGCCAGTAAAAGGCTCTATATCTCTCATGCGAGCTTGCAACCAAGTGCGAGTAATGCTCAATTTGGTCCGAGGAGGAGCCATACCAATCAGAGCCTCCATTTGTTCAAAAGTAAAGGCGTCCCTCCAGTGTCATAGCCTAACTTTAGACTATGATGGTCCTAGGGTACGGGAAATGCTAAAGCAACTAGTACCTCGAAGAACCCAAGCTATTACTTTAACTTTACTTTTACAAACATATAATGTCATTAATATAATGTCATTAATAATCATTCCTTAAACATATGATATATTTTAGGTAGTAATTTTTTTTTCTAAAACATCATAAGATTTCTTATAGAAAAATTGATAGAGTTTCCTCAATAACTCTAACTTAACCTTTCCGTAAGAAATAAAGATTAACACTTCCATTAAACATACATACCCTTATAATCTCCATTAATCAATCATAACTCAATAAACACTTCAATATTTACATTCACATCTCATATCATATATACACATCATTTATATTCTCATATCATATTTAACAGGCACTTTGATTATATTAACAACATCTTCAAACTTCTAAACAAACCAAGTCCTATAACATTATACCAAGGAACTTTTATACACTGGAATAACCTCAATACATACATCTGAAATCCAAGGATGAAGATGATGTAGCCAATGGATATCTGCCTCACTGAGGTCCTGAAAACATTAAACAACTTTGGGGTGAGTATAAGATTATACTCAGTGAATCTAAATATATGAATATGCAATATTATTCATGAAAAGTCACATCTATCCATTAATGATCTGTAAACAATAGATAACTGATACTGGAATATTGAAATACATATAATGAACCATAATGCATATAATATAATAGGTATGAGTTATCTATAACATATTATAATATAATACTGTACTATTACTTCACTTCTCTGCTTTCACTTTTCCATCCAATTACACCATGGCATAAAGAATTTCACCTTCTTTAGCAAGTGTCAGAGAATATATATATATATATATATCTATGTACACAGCCGATGGATTTACTCACTACACCATCGAAGTAGTCCTGTTATAATATTATATGCAAATGTATCATATGGTATGAATGTATCATTATTAAGTCTCAAATATGACTATAATGGTGTTAAATAATATCATAAAGATCAAAGAAGCAAAATGGCTCAATATAAAAACTTTAGTCTCCGGGGCCCAGTTGCGCCAGCGCAGCTGACACCCCTAAATTACGGGTCCGTTTCTCGTTTTTCAGGCACTTTCTGGTTTTCCTTGAAATCAATATTTCCATAGCAATTTCTTTATACAAATCATAAATATACATATATAATAAACAATTAGGCTTGATTTGACATCAAAAATCCTTCCAGAATAAATTTTATACAGAATCAAAGTTTAGGTCAATTTCAAACATTTCGGCAACTATGTTTTAAGTCATTTTAGCAATACTACCCAAAAGAAGATCATTAATGGTTTTCAAGCAAGGATATCATTTCATATGCATAAATGCATGACTTATGAATGAATAATGCATGAATCATATATATAGACTCACCTCAAACAAAAACTCCAATTGTTACCCCAATGAGTCTAATCAGCCCGTGACTCACCGTCAGCAGCCCTTGCTCGAGAAGTCTCTCCTATATTAATTAAATCACTCCAGTAATACTTATACTTAATACATTCCACATCAAAACACATATCAAAGCACATCAACATACATAAAGTATTTATGCTATACACCAAAGACCCTATATTTCACAATTGACACTTTCTTTTCCTTTATGCATCAAATGCAATTCTATCACCATATTTCATTCATATTTCACATGTTCATCACTATCATGCCAAATTAAGAACTTATAAACACTTAGTTCATCTTATCATATCAAACATACACCAAATTCCAAATATGCTTTCCAAGTACTTATATCAATCAACATTTCCATATTTGAACTTATACATTTACATCATTTACACCATTAAACTATATTCAAACCTTACTTTCCTAATTGCATTAGCCTAACACATTAAACTAACAAAGTCTATATGGTTCCATCTAAATGAAAATCATTCCATTCATTCATTTTTCAACACCAATCAAACATACAACATAAATATACACTAATTACATAACATTCATCCATATAAACCTATTAAACATCAAAGCACCAAACCACCATTCAAGCTTACATGATTCGGCCAAGTAAGAAATCCCTCCAAATGGATTTCTTTTCATTAATTAACCATCAATTCATTACATACACATCAAATTCATACCATTCCATCATTTAAACCTATAAAACATCAAACATCAAACATCAAACCATCATTTCATCATCATCACATTCGGCCAAGCTTGTTCTTCATTCATATGAATTTATTTCCATTAAATAACCACTAATTCATATCATACACATCAAATACAACTCATTTGAACAAAAACATCCATCAAAATCATACTTTGATTCATATTTCTTCCTATTAGGGTTTTCTTCCAACTTTTGATTTTTCTTCCAACCAAAACATGTTTTTGTTACTAAAGAACATCAAAGAATATCTTAACAACATAATTAAACCAAAAGAATGGTAAAATCAATCACTTACCAAAAGTTCTTCAAAAACTTCTAAGCCTTGATTCTTTGTTTTTGCTTAGAATCTAAAGCTATATTTGTGTTTATAATGGTGGAATTAGTTGGTTTGTATAAAAAAATGGAAAAAAACAACAAGCTTTGGTGGTGGACAATGATGGCCGAAACATGGATGAAGAAGAAAGAGAAAAGTTTGAATGGGAAATGGCTAAGGAAGAAGATGGAAGTGGGAAAAATCACTAAATATCAAATGGCATGATCAAATACATTGAGCTTATGATAAAAATGGTGAAACCTAGCTATCCAACCATTCAATTCTTCATCTTTTCATCCAATGGTTTGATTTAAGATAGCATAAAATGATACCATAAGCTTGCATACACCAAATAAGTCCATAACTCAAAGGAAAAGACTAAATTACCCTTAGTTCAAGTTTGATCTTTATCCGAGCAGCTTTGCCCAGAATTATTTTCTACCGGGTTTAATTCTCCAACAAAATTTCAAATAAAGATAATATCATCATTTTCATGTCCTAATATTCTTTTATACCTTCAAATATGATGTTAATTCCATAAATAACGCAAGGGGTGTGAAATGACCATTTTGCCCCCAGTTCACCAAAAATTTAATTTTTTCCGATTTCTTCCTAACAACCTTTAAACCACTTTTTCACATATAATACTTCATAAAACATGCATATACATTCAATTAAAGCATAAACATGTAATAATATACAACTTTCCAACAAAGGACAAATCTCATAGGTTTACCCTTTATGGTTTAGGTTCTAAGTTTTAACTGAAGTATTACATTCTACCCCCCTACAATTAAATTTATCCTCGAATTTACTTGAATGTAATAGGGTAGAATAAAAACCTGACTCGTGAAATAGGTAGGGATATTTGTGCCTCATCTCAGCCTCACTCTCCCAAGTACTTTCCTCTACTGTCCTATTTCTCCATAAGACTTTAACCATAGGAATGCTATTGTTGCGAAGCTGTCTTATTTGCTGGTCAACAATTTCAACTGGTACTTCCTCATAAGATAAATCTTCATTTACCTTTACATCCTGAAGCTGAAGAATATGGGATGGATCTGATACATATTTCCTCAACATAGAAATATGAAAAACTGGATGTATATGTCCCTTATTTGGAGGTAGTGCCAATCTGTAGGACACATTTCCTACCCTGTCTAGAATCTCAAAAGGACCAATATATTTAGGTGAGAATTTTTCTTTCTTCCCAAATCTCATAACTCCTTTCATCGGTGAAATTTTTAGGAATAAATGGTCACCTACACTAAATTGCACATCCTTCCTCTTAGAATCATCATAGCTCTTTTGTCTACTAAAGGCAGTCTTAATTCTCTTCTTAATCATGGGCACTTTTTCTATTATCTCTCTAATCAAATTAAGGCCTTCTAATTGCTTTTCCCCAGGTTCCACCCAACATATAGGAGATTTGCACTTCCTTCCATACAGTGCCTCATATGGTGCCATATCAATGGTGGAGTGGTAGCTGTTGTTATAAGCAAATTCTATCAGTGGTAGATAGTGATCCCAGCTGCCCTTATCGTCCATCACACAGAGCCTCAACATATCTTCTAAAGTCTGAATAGTCCTCTCTGACTGTCCATCTGTCTGTGGATGAAATGTAGTACTGAAATATAACTTAGTACCCAATGCCTCCTGAAATTTCTGCCAAAATCTAGAAGTAAACTGAGTACCCCTATCAGAGATGATCACCAATGGCACACCATGTAATCTGACAATATTATCAATACACAGCTGGGCAAACTGAGCTACTGTATAGGTGGTCTTTACTTCTAGAAAATGAGCTGATTTAGTCAACCGATCCGCTATTACCCAAATAGAATCATAGCCTTTCTGTGTCTTTGGTAATCTAATCACAAAATCCATAGTTACCTGTTCCCATTTCCATTATGGCAATTGAATCTCCTGAAGTAAACCATATGGTTTCTGATGCTTTATCTTAACCTGCTGACAGGCTAAACAATTAGATACAAACTTAGCTATGTCCCCTTTCATATTAGGCCACCAATAATGCTTTTTCAAATCATGATATATCTTTGTCACTTTAGGATGAATAGTGTATGGAGCATAATGGATCTCCTCCATAATCTGCCTTCTTAACCCATCACAGTCAGGTACACATAACCTGTCATTACATTTCAATACATTATCCTTAACTGTAAACTCAGGAGCCTTATCTTTTCTAACTAACTCCATAATCTTCATTAGCTATGAATCTTTACTCTGAGAACTCTTTATTTCATCAAATAACAATGGTTTAACCTGAAATTGTGCTATCAGCACCTGTTCCTACCCCTGTAATTCAAAATCTAGGGTTACTCCCATTGTTACCAATTCCCTAAACTCCTGCAACAAAGGCTTTTCAATAACTGTCACATGTGCTAAACTACACATAGATTTTCTGCTAAGTGCATCTGCTACTACATTAGCCTTTCCTGGGTGATATAAAATCTAAAAATCATAGTCTTTTAGCAATTCAACCCATCGCCTCTGTCTCAAATTCAATTCTTTTTGTTGTAGTAGATATTGAAGACTCTTATGATCTGTATATATTTCACATTTCAACCCATAAAGATAATGTCTCCAAATCATGGGTAGGATAATTCACTTCATGCTTCTTCAACTATCATGAAGCATAAGCAATTACCTTCCTATCCTGCATTAGTACACATCCTAAGCCAACTCTAGATGCATCACAGTATATGGCAAATGTACCAGTCTCTGTAGGAAGTGTCAATATTGGAGCAGCAGTCAAACATGTCTTAAGAGTCTGAAAACTTTTCTCACAATTTTCACTCTAATGAAATTTCTCCTGTTTCCGAGTCAACCTGGTTAATGAAGCAACTATCTTTGAAAAATCTTTAACAAATCTTCGGTAATATCCAGCTAATCCCACAAAACTCCTTACCTCAGTCACTGTAGTGGGTCGTGGCCAATTACCTACTGCTTCCACCTTCTGAGGGTCAACTTGGATGCCATCTTTACTAATAACATGTCCTAGAAATGCAACCTTAGTCAACCAAAAATCACATTTAGAAAATTTGACATATAACTGATGCTCCTTTAAAATCTGCAATGTGATCCTAAGATGTTCCTGTCACGGTCCAATTTTAGACTATGACGGTCCTAGGGTACGGGTAATGCCAAGGTGATCAGTACCTCGAAGAACCCATGCTATTACTTAAACTTTACTTTTACAAACTAATCATATCATTAACAGTCATTCCTTAAATATATGATACATTTTAGATGATAATTTTTTTTTAAAACATCATAAGATTCTTTACAGAAAAATTGACAGATTTTCCTCTATAACTCTGACTTAATCTTTCCGCAAGAACCTAAGAATTAACACTTTCAAATAGACATACATCCCCTTTTAACCTCCATTAATCAATCACAACTCAATAAACACTTCAATATTTACATTCATATCTCATATCATATATATATATATCATTTATATTCTCATATCAGATTTAGTTAATACTTTAATCACATTAAAACATCAAACTATTAGCCAATCCAAGGCCTATATACATTATACCAAGGAACTTCTATACATAAGAGTAACTCCAATACATACATCTGTAATTCAAGGTTAAAGATGATATAGCCAATGGATATCTGCCTCACTGAGGTCCTGAAAACATTAAACAATTGAGGGGTAAGTATAAGATTATACTCAGTGAATCTAAATATATGAATATGAAATATTATTCATAAAAAGCCACATCTATCCATTAATGATCTGTAAGTAATAATAACTGATGATGAAATGGTGAAATACATATCATGAACCATAATGCATATAATATAACAGGAATGAGTATCTGTAACATATCATATATAGTACTGTACTGTTACTTCACTTCACTTCCTTCACATTTCCATCCAATCACACCATTTCTAACCAATCACACCATGACATAGAGAATTTCACCCTCTCTAGCAAAGGTTAGAGCATATATACATAAATATGTGTAAACAGCTGATGGATTACTCACTACACCATCAAAGTAGTCCTGTTATAATATATTATATGCAAATGTCTCATATAATATGAACATATCACTATTAAGTCTCAAATATGACTTTAATGATGTTAAATAATATCATAAGGGTCAAAGGAACAATATAGCTCAATATAAAATTTTTGGCCTCCAAGGCCCAGTTGCACCAGCGCAACTGACACCCCTAAATTATTGGTCCATTTCTCATTTTTTAGGCACGTTCTGGTTTTCCTTGAAATCAATATTTCCATGGCATTTTCTTTATACAAATCATAAATATATGTATATAATAAGAAATTAGGCTTGATTTGACATCAAAAAGCCTTTCAGAATAAATTTTATACAGAAACAAAGTTTAGGTCAGTTTTAGACATTTCGGTGGCTCTATTTTAGGTCATTTTGGCAAAACTTACCAAAAGTGGATCATTAATGGTTTTCAAGCAAAGATATCATTTCATATGCATAAATGCATGACTTATGAATGAATAATGCATGAATCATATATATAGACTCACCTCAAACAAAAACTCTAATATTTCCCAGCAGGTCTAGTTAGCCCGCGACTCGCCGTTGGCGGCCCTAGTTCGGGAGGATTCCCCTATATTGATAAAATCACTCTGGTAAGACTTATACTCAATACCATTTAGATCAAAACACATATCAAAGCATATCAAGGTATATCAATATACATAAACACATATGTTATACACCAAAGACCCTATATCACGGATTTTACACTATCCATTCCTTTATGCATCACATGCACTTTTATCACCATATTTCATTTATGTTCATCACTTATACACTATACCAAGAACTCATATACACTTATTTCATCATTTCATATCAAACATACACCATATCTCACATATGCTTTCCAAGTACTTATATCAATCAATATTTCCATATTTGAACTTATACATTTACATCATTTATGCTATTAAACCATATTCAAACCTCATTTCTTCAATTGGATTAGACTAACACCCTAAACTAACAAAGTCCATATAGTTCCACCTAAATGGAAATCATTCCATTCATCTATTTTTCAACACCAATCAATCATACAACATATATATATATATATATCAAATGCATAACATTCATCCATATAAACCTATTAAAATAAAAAAAACTAAACCATCATTCAAGCATTACTACATTCAGCCAAAGTAAGATTTCATCCAAATGATTTTCTTTCCATCAAATAACCACCAATTCATGTTAAACACATCAAATATACATAATTCAGACCTTTAAACCTATTGAACATCAAAATACAACACCATCATTCATCATCATCATTTCGGCCAAAATGAAACACCATCCAAATGCATTTATTTCCATCATTTAACCATTAATTCATATCATACACATCAAATACAACTCATTTGAACCAAAAGATTCATCAAAATTATACTTTGATTCATATTTCTTCCTACTAGGGTTTCATTCCAATTTTTGATTTTTCTTCCAACCAAAATATGTTTTGGATACTAAATAACATCAAAGAACACCTTATGAACATAATTAAACCAAAAAAAGGGTAAAATCAATCACTTATAAAAAGTTCATCAAAAACTTCAAAGCTTTGATTCTTTGCTTTTTCTTGTTTTTCCTTGGAATCTAAAGCTATATTTGTCACACCCCAACTCCAGTGGTGCGACGGTCCTAGGGCAAGGGTAAGCTTAAGGCCACCATAAACCTGTAGAACTCACATATCCTGGATCTCATATGCATTTACATTAATTATACATATCATACAATCTCATTTCTATAATCCATATAAGCATAATTCATTTCTTTAGTTATATCATTTCATAATTTCCTCTTGTTCCTTACTGATCAAAAGATGTATCCCACATCACTAAGAACAAGGGCAACCCATAAAGGTAACAAATTATACATCAAAATATTATCATCCCCAATGACTAACTATGGAGCTCTAGAGTATACTCCCAATACATACTATAATACCATACAATGAATATACATAAATATATCAAAATGATTACAATGGGCTTCTTGGAAGAATAAGTCAAGAAGCTTGATCTTCTCT
>CANXYC011077219.1:0-35352 GCA_948193065.1 Aleurites moluccanus | reverse complement strand
AAACCCTAACAATTTTAATATAGATGAATGAGGGTTTTACGGTAGAAAGAATAGAAAGGAATGGAAAAAAAATAGAGATAGAGCAGAGAAGAATGAAGAGTAAGAAAGAGAGAGAATTAAGAAACAGGAGAGAGAATTCTGAAAGAAGCTGGATTTTTATTAGAATGATTGAATGAATCTTTATTATGCTTATCTCTACATTTTTATACAGTTTTAAGAGTCAATTACTCTCTATTCTTCTTAACTGACTAACAACCTCCTTTATTTTCGGATCTCCCATAACAGCTATGCCAGCTGGCATTTTAACTGCCTATCCAGCTCTATTTCTTCTATATTTTCTTCTCTGATACGTAACATGGTGCTGCAAGATTTCATCAAAATAGTAATAACTGGGGATTTAGTAGCACTGGGGATTTTATGGGTGACAATAATGATAGAAACTTAGACTCCAACATTATAAGTTTGTCATCATCAAACCTTGATGGATTGTATAGAACAGCGCGCTTATCTCCTCTTTCTCTTACTTACTATCGATATTGTTTAGAGAATGGAAGTTATAGTGTCAGTCTACATTTTGCGGAGATCCAATTCACAGAAGACAAACTATATAACAGTGTTGGGCAGCGCTTGTTTGATATCTATATTCAGGTAATCAATCATCAGAAACATATTTTTGCTGGAGAAAGTTTATTTTGTAAAAGCTATTTAAACTAACAGTTTTGAGTGAGAATCAGAAGATTTGTGCTGAATGCTAGAATGGATCATACATGGGACATGGTCAATGCTGACATTTCCGATTGCTATGTTGTGTTATTTATTTTACAAACCAATTTTAACTCTTTAGGGCTTTTTTTCAAATACATGTTGGTCTTCTATTCTCATTGAGGTTGCTATTTCATGTGGCATGCCATGTTACATGAGGCTAATGTGAAGCTGGCTTGTTGAGAGGTCCAGGGTCTGAGGTTCAGATGCATGGCCTTCATTTTTATTAACTTGTGAGAAATGCTGTTTCTTTACTGCGTATTGCAGGATAATTTAGTGGAGAAGGACTTTAATATAAAAACTGAAGCCTCTGCCGTTCTTACTCCAATAACAAAAAGCTATAATGCTAATGTTTCAAATGGTACCTTGGAGATCCGCTTCTACTGGGCTGGCAAGGGTACCACACGGATTCCCAGAATTGGAGTCTATGGCCCCTTAATATCAGCTATTTCTGTGAATCCCAGTAAGTGATTCTACTCTTTGCCATTATTAAAATTATTTTGAGTATTAATATTCCTGTCCTTGTATATACAATTACAAATAAATACATTTTCATACTTGTTCCAACAAAATAAAGTATTGAAGTATTACTGTGGTGAAGAGTAATACACATTAGACACAATAACTTGATGCTATGGGGGCTTTCTATGCCGGGTTAGTTACCATTTCAGTATCAATTTATCTTCATAAAATTTTTGAGGGAATATTTTTGAAAAGCACTGGTTAAACTACTTGAGAAACTTTGAGCTAGTCTGAGTGGGAAATACTGAGGGTTTGAGTGTTATGGAAGAAATTTATTATTTAATCAACCTAGTACACGAAAACTTGGATTTCAGATCTGTGCCTGTGTATTGCATCATTCTTAACTTGTTTGTCTTATTCAAGTAATAGACATAAAATTTATTAGTTCATTTGGGCAGACTTCAAACCTCAGTCTGGAGGCAGGAAGACAAAAGTTGTACCTATTGTCGTTGGAGTGGTAGGATCATGTCTTATATTCTCAGCATTGGGTATCCTTTGGTGGAGAAGCTGTTCAAAAGCGAAGAGTAAGAGGCAGAAAGGTTGGAGCTATTCCTGATACATTGACTGTAGCTTCTTCAAAACAGAACCAAAGGCTTTATGCTTTTAAATATATGATAGCAAGAATTCTTTTTCTTGACTAAAGTTAGAAATTGTTAAACATATTAGAACCTCATCCTTTTCTCAGAATCCTCATTTATGTGAATTACATAATGGCTTTGTTTACTTGCATTTGACCTAATTATTTAATCAGTGAGACTTCTGGAATAGGGTTTCTTCTTTAATTTTTCTATAAATCTAATTACTGCTTAAAACGTATAGAATACTTTTTACTAAGGACTTTTACTATTTCAGTAGGAAGTGTCTATTTATCAGTATTGAGTTAAAGTCTGATCTGGATTTTAATTCTCATTGCATGTCATAAATACTTTTTTGTATTAGTAGAAGGTGACTTTCACTTTTTCAATAGAGTAACTTTTGTTTTAATCTACATTTTCTTAGAAGAGTTACTTCATGTTATCTGCACTTCAATCTACATAAAGAGACTAGGTAAAACCCATGGGTTCTGCTCTTTGCTTGGAAAGGATGTGTCAATCAGATTATGAAGTAAATACCATTATTATTATCTAATATGTCTAATAATTTTGTGCAAGCTGGATGTATTGGGCGTTTAAATTCATGATCATCTCTGATAGCTGGTGGCTGCCATGCTGCACCTCACCCACTGCATGGCATGTTCAAATGATAATTCTGTAGTTATGTACTAATCAGAAATATGTAATGCATCTTCATTGTGTTTTTGGGACAGAACTTGGTCTGGAATTCCAAACTGCTTCTTTTACCTTAAAGCAAATTAAAGCTGCCACAAACAATTTTGATCATGCAAACAAAATAGGAGAAGGAGGATTTGGACCTGTATACAAGGTTTCGTGGCTTCCTTTGGTTACCATCACTAGTCTTATTTGAGCCTGGATTACATTTGAAGATTCTATTAAAGGAAATATTTCCATAACCGTGATGCAGGGTTTGTTAGTTGATGGTACTGTAATTGCTGTCAAGCAGCTGTCATCTAAATCAAGTCAGGGAAATCGTGAGTTCTTGAATGAGATAGGCATGATCTCATGTTTGCAACATCCAAATCTTGTGAAACTTCATGGTTGTTGCATAGAAGGAGATCAACTATTGCTAATATATGAATTTTTGGAAAATAACAGCCTTGCACGTGCTTTGTTCGGTAAGTAAAATCTAATGTCATATATACATTAAAAAAGAACATAACCTATAAGTAATACAGGTAGATTATTGATTTATTTTGATAAGGCATTATTTCTATGGATGATTGTTCATAGGCGGCCCAGAACACGAGCAATTGAAATTGGACTGGCAAACAAGGCAGAATATCTGTGGTGGGATTGCTAGAGTTTTAGCTTTTCTGCATGATGAATCAAGGCTCAGAATTGTTCATAGAGACATCAAAGGCACCAATATTCTCCTTGATAAGGATTTAAACCCTAAGATATCCGACTTTGGGTTAGCTAAACTTGACGACAAAGAAAAAACCCACATCAGCACCAGAGTTGCTGGAACAATGTAAGCCATTTTCTTTATTATAGAGAGAAAGTTTTGGTGCGTATTGTAATTTTATCTTCTGTTAAAATTTCTAAAGTTCAACTATAACATGAATTTTTCTATTTACAGAGGATATATAGCACCAGAATATGCTTTATGGGGTTTTTTGACCCATAAAGCAGATGTTTATAGTTTTGGCATTGTGGCACTGGAAATTGTTAGTGGGAAGAATAATATGAATCGGGGGCCAGAATACAAGTTTGCTTGTCTTCTAGAATGGGTAGTCTACAAGAACATTTATATTTGTTTATTCAGTGATTAGCATTTCATGCTTCTTAAATTGCATTTGCATTGTGAAGACTGAAGATAATAAGAACATTGTCAGTAAAAGTAAATAAATTTTGTCAATGATATTTGCCAATTCAAGACTGCTGACCAAACATAAATATCCTTCCATTGCAGACCTGTCACTTGCAGCGAAGTGGAAACCTACTAGAGCTAGTGGATGAGAAGCTGGGATCTGAATTCAACAAGGTAGAGGCTGAAAGGATGATTAAAGTGGCTCTCTTATGCACAAATGACACACCGTCCTCGAGACCAACCATGTCTGAAGTAGTGAATATGCTTGAAGGAACTAGCGTCATACCAGATGTGATCTCTGAAGAAAGAAGTCATAGTGAAGATTTGAGGTTTAAAGTCATAAGAGATCATCTTAATACAGAGACCAGTGATAGTTGGCAAGGAAGTCGGAGCCATAACAGAAAATCAGTTAGGTCTGCGCAGTTTTCCTCCTCTGCTTCTACCAGTGATACATAAAAATTGTTGTCATATATGAGGCATATAGCCAGATGTAACCATTATAAACAGATGCAAATCCAAAGTCAGGTTTCCACATAAGTCCCCTTAATAATTGTCTGTTCCTCAACCGCCACACAAGCTCCTTATGATAGATATCAAGTCCCCCATCATCATGCAAAGGATGAGAGAGTTTCTTCCATTATGTATTGATCTTTGTTAGGATGTTCACTCTACGCTACCATTGATAAACAATGTATTCCATTCTCGGGCTATAAAATTTTTTATTTGTGATGCAAAATTCCATTGCTTGTATATGAACATTTGATAATTCTAATGTGTAGGATGTGTGTTCACAAAAAAAAAATAATAAAAAAATAAAACAATAAAAAAAAAATTAAATTGTCTTCCTGTCAGTCTTAGGAAATAAATTAATGATATAATAACTGCTTATCCTGGAAGAAGATATATAATGTGTCAAGCACTTACCCAACACAAGACACATATAGATGGCAAAATGATCTCGAACTCAGAGATCGATCCGATTCAATTCGCCCATTATTAAATTTGATTCAAATTTTATTTAATTTTAATAAATAATAGTTTGAAATTAGAATTATCTAATTTAAAAGTGATTTGTATCCAAAAATTAATTAATATGATAAAATTTGAATTTGTAAATGAACTGACTCAAGAAAATGTCGAGTGATCGAAAATTCAATAATGATCCAATCTGAGAATGATCCAAAATGAGTCAAACCCGTATATAATCCGACCGAAAAACAATAATAAAAAAGGAGAATAAAAAAAGGTAGAATTTGTGAATGAACTGACTCAAAGAGATTTTGAATGATCGAAAATTCGATAATGACCCAATCTGAGAATGACCCAAAATGACTCAAACTCGTATATAAACTGACCGAAAAGCAATGTTAGATATGAAATTCATATTTCAAATTTCAAATTTTATTATAATTGATAAATGGTTTAGTGGTCTAATGTAATAAATTTATTCGAAATATGAATCAATAAACCTGATTATTGAGATAATATGATCTAATAATAACCTAAAATTTAATAGTGACCCAAGTATTTGATGACCTGACATATTGACAATCCGATCCGATGACGAACGAAACTATATTATAACTCGATCTTTTGACGATTCGACTTATTAGTAATCCGACTTGATCACGACCTAAATTTAATGATGACTCGACCCATAAATAATTTTGACCCCTTGATTATTCGACTCAAAGATGATCTGGATCAATAATAACTCGACCTGATTGCTAACTCGATCCGATAATGACTTGATCCGATAATAATCTAAACCTAAAATTATTCAAATTTAAATTTGACCCGAAACTGAAATAACCGATTCAATCTATAAAGACACATCCGTGCTAATTTTTTTGAAAATAGCCATGCCAATGTGTTCTTACAGTATCCCATGCCTTTTTTGAAAATATTCATGTCAGTGTATTCATATAATACCCCATGCCTGTCTTTGTCTCTTCTTTGTCATGCATAACTTTGTCAAGGCCCAGGTTAAAATTGACTCTAAATAAATTTAATAGATAGTTTTGATATCATTTATAATAAATCTGAATAGTACTGAGACGGTTTATATAAACCAGTAATCCTTTCAATCTTTTGTCAATGTAGGATCTCTAGCTACTTGGCTAAGCTAGCAACTCACTTGTGGGTTGTTACAAACCTGGTGCTCAAGCTCCAAGTATCATAGAACTTTAGTACCCCATATATAATACTATAGGACTAAAATTTGATTGCAGTAATCCAAGTCAATATAGAATTAGGGTATGTGGGGAACACTTTTTTTTAGGTTTGACTGAGTGTTAATTGACTTGTAGCACCAGTTTTTGCTTCCCAACTGTGCTGTGTGGAATATTTGAAAATTCATAAAGGTAAAAGCTAAAATTGTTACGTGAAAATTTTTATTCGTGACCTCTGAAAATGAAGTTTGTACTATTTTCTTGTGCATGTAAACACAGCCGCCTGTTTAGACTCTCTATTGTTGACTGTGTTCTTCTGGCTCTCAGATTTTGAGAGCTCTTAACTAAAAGCTCAATGCAACAATAATTGCCATTTGCAAAAATGTGAAAAATATTAATTTTTTTAAAAAAATTAATAATAAATAGCATTAATGTAATTCTTTTAATTTAATATTTTGCATGAACATCTATAATTTTATGAAAATTAGTAAATTTAAAAAAAAAATTAATGTAGATTTTACTAATTATAGAAAGATAAAAACTTTATAAAAGGTACAAATATTTCACAACTCTTCGCATAAAACCTTCTTGATATTCAAAATTAAACACACTTTTTGAAAAATATAATACCTTTTCAAAAAGAAATAAACAAATATTATATCCTTAAAATACATAATTTTTAGAGTTTGAAATTTCAAAAAAAACATAAAATTTTATCAAGATTGTCATAAATATATATATATATATATATATATATATATATATATATATATATATATATATATATTTTTACTTTTGTGCTGAAAAATTAATAAGAACAAAAGCAAGTCATGCTCTCCACATAAAATTTAATAGTTTACAAAGTTGTTATTATTATATTGGATACAATTTTTACATTTTTCTTTGAGATTAGGTACTGCAAAACTTTATCTGTTTCCCAATTTACTTGCCTTCTCATTTTAAACTTTGTCTTTTTTGTTTTTGCTTTGTCTTCCTTAATTTGTTGGGGTTAGGCAGGATAGGCTGCAATTTGACCAAGCATTAACTATGGATTTGGGTAATGGAAAAAAGCTACCATAAAACTTATTGTTGAAAAAAAAAATATTAATAGTTAATGTTTTAGAAACATATATTTTTTAATTAACCATAGGACAAAAAAAAAATTTACTATTAAAAAAATTATCATATGTGATATAACATACTATTTCAAATTATATAAAAATGAATCCACATAAATATATTTCAACATTAATTACATATTAAATCATTTTAATATATACAGAAAGAGTATGTTTAATAATTTTTTAAAAAATAATATTTGAGCCTTGACTCGTTACTAATAAATAGTGATTATTAAGCAATTGATTTTCATAATTAAAAATAAATCTATTATGTGCATCATGTGGATGAAAAATAATATATTTCAACAACTCTTCTAGTTTTGACTAGTTTTGTTTGTATATAAGTTTTGTAAAGTACTCCAGGCTGTTCTTAGCTAGAGAACGAAACCCTTTTTTTTATTTTTTTTTTTCTCATGCCTATAAATGAAAGTTGCTAGAACTAATATATTTCAAATATTTCAATATCATTGATTTTAATCACTCCATTATCATATTACAAAAATGGGTAAGCAAATCTAAAATAATTAACATATAAAATTATAAATAGAGAAATGAAAAAGATATTTTAACATTTTTTTTATTTAAATGATCAATTTTTATATACAGTATTAAATTCATTCCTCTTAATCGATAGAAACTAACGTTTTAACAAATTTAATTATATATAAAATTAATTATTTTATCTTATTATTGACATCCTTTTATGATAATTATATTGATAATTGATTTTATATATTATAGTTAATTATTAAGTGATTTGTATAACTAAAAAAAATAATTAGAATAATATATTGTAAAATCTTTATAAATTAAAAATTTTTATTGTATAATCATTTTCTATAGTCCCGACTTAGACGACTTAGACTAATGGGATAAATTAATAATTTTAATAAATTAATAAAATAATACTTTTTTTAAAATTATTATATAATTATATGATCTCATTTATATTATAAATTAATAATCTATCAATATTATATATAAATAGATTATGATATATATTTTATTGAAATATAATTTTTAAAAAATTATTTAAAATTTAAGTAACTTTTTTCATTTCATTTAATTTATATTTAATTTAATATATTTTTTTCAATTCATTTAGTTCATATTTAATTGATCACATTTTTTTTATTTCATTTCAATTAGTTGATATTCAATTAATTATATTTTTTATATATTTTAATTAATTTTTATTCAATTAATTACATATTTTTATTCAATTCATTTAATTCATATTAAATTAATTATAAAATTAATAAAATATAATAAATTTTTAGTGAATTAAATAGAATTATAAATATTCTTTTTAAATCAATCAATTAATTAATACATGTTTTAATGAGTTCCAACAATATTACTTTATAAAAAATTTATTCTATATATATGTAATATTATTAATAAATTTCAAATTTTGGCTAAGATTATAAATTGGAAAAAATTTAAATATATCTTTATCATTAATGAAAATGTTTATTGACTATAAATTAATATTTAGAGTTAATATTTGAATGAACAAATTGAATATGGAAATGTATCCTTAAAATCATTAAAAAAATTTAATTTAAATTGACATAAAATAACTTAAGAATACTTTAAACTTCCATATAATAATAATAATAAAGTATACATACTATACAATGAAGCAAACTTAATGAAAGCCAAATTCGACAAGGTATCCAAGTGCTTATGTCACCATTGCAAGGGTACGGATTAATAATGAATAATAATTTGAGGATTTGACTTACCTACAACCTTAATATTAATTTTTATTTCCAATACCAAATTGTATGTATAAGCCTGCGACTCAACTTCTTATTAGCCTTCTCCCTAATATACCAGTGTTTATTTCTCTGTCTTAGGCGCACTAAATTTTGATCATCTCAGGATCTTATAATTTTAGAGATAATTTTAATATTAATATTTTAAAATTAAAAAAATTGAAAATTTTAAATGATAAAACTTTTAAATTATTAATTTTTTTTTAATTTATAAAAAAAATAATATAATATTTAAGTGAAATCATAATCATAAATCAAATGAAGATGAAAAGACTTGAGATATTTTTTTCAGGAGTTTCTCTTACTACAAAGCTACATTATTGGTAGCAATTAATGAAAGATATTAAATGTTAAATGTGTTTCTTCTGAAATAAATAAAAAAATTTGGTCGAGAGAACTACTGTAATGTAACACTTAACACTTGATCTCAATTAGGTGTTGTTTGGTTGATTTTCTCTTCCTTTAAAATATGTGAGAAGAATCATATTAAAGTCTCTCAAATTATAAAAATTATCACTAATTTGATGACAAATGTTAAAAAATAAAGCTATCTTTATTATGCATAATAAAAATTTTATAAATTAATATTTGATAAATTAATAATTTTTTATATTATCAATTTGGGTCAATAAATTAAATTAATAATTTTAATAAATTAATAAGATAATACTTTTCTGAAAATCTATACATAATTATATAGCTCTATTTATATTATAAATTAATAATTTGTCATTAATAATTTGCCCATATTGTATGTATGATAGATTATAATATTTTATTAAAATATAAGTTTATTGTTATTTTATTTATTTATTTAAATCTAATTGGATTTTATTTATAATTTTTCTTATAACATCTAAAATTTATTTAATTCATATTCAATTAATAATATATTTTTTGTTCTATTTAAATTAATTTATATTTAATTTGTCATATAATTTTTTTAATTTATATTAAATTAATAAAATACAATAAATTTTAGTTGATTAAATATTATTTATTGAATTATAAATACTCGTTTTAAATTAATAAATTATTAATTAATATCTCTTTTAATTAATAAAATTTATTAATTCTAAAATTATTAATTTATAAATATTTTATTGCAATATTTTTTCGACTTATTGAATTTTTAATAAATTGGAAAAAAAAAATACTTCTCAAATTAAAATATACATTTATCTGAATTAAACACGTAAATGTTTGATGAGAAGTAATAATATATTTTTGAAAATATTTTTTTAAGCATTTTTAATTAAAAAAAATGAAAATGTATGGATAGAAAAGTTTCACATAGATTATTATTCTCCCAAAGATCTTTTATTTTTTTGTGATTTTATTTTCTCCATTACGAAATGGAATCTGCCTAAATTTAATTGAGGTGATGTACTAATCAACTACTAATTTAAAGATTTCTGAAAAAAAAAAAAAAAGAACTACCAATTTAAGGGCAAAGAAACCAAAAGGCTTGAGAGTTGAGACTTATTTTACAATTAATAAATTTTTTTTTTTCTCTAAATAAAATGAAACTTTAATTTTTTAAATTAAAAAAGTACAATGTCAAATGAGTTTCTTCCAAACTAAATATAAAAAAAAAAATGTCAGAATGAAGGCATGATGTAATTATTAGTACTATGAAAGATAAGTCAAAATTCAAACTAAACCAAACCAATCCAATTCCAATGTCTTTATTTTTTCAAATGGTCAGAAATACACATTTACATTAAATTAATTACTACATATACAGATAATAATCATAATAATAATAATAATAATCCAGGCTGGAGTTAATTTGATAAATAAGAAAATTTGCTATTTTTTTATTGATCTGAGTTTTATTTTTTGTCAAAATATATATATAATTTTTTTATTTTTTTATGAAAAATGGTATGTAATTTAATTAAATCAGAAAGATAAACTTAACATGTAATATCTAAGAGCTGAGTAATGATACCACCTTATGATTAAATAATAAAATTTTTTTTGATGGCTGTGGCATGAAAAAATTTCCCATTTTTGTATTTATTTTGGATTTCTCATCTGCTTGAATTACTATTATTACCAAATCTTCATTTACTTACTGCTAAAATCATCTTTACAATTTGCAAACTTGCCCACTGAATTTTGTTGCTTGCTCAGCTGACTCTGTTAGTCCGGTTCTTGAAGGTCATGCTTGCTGGGAAGCTCCTTATTTTCTTGATTATTGCTCTCAGTTGCTTCAAGTTGCTGAGATTTGCTGGAGCAAAATTGGTCCAAGAAGAAGGTCAGTGTTTCTCTCTCTCTGTTGCTATCTCCTAGCAGTACAATTTTGTCTGTTAGCTGTTAGATGAGAAAGCATACAGAAATGGGAAAGAATTGAATTCCAGATTATGGGTTTTGTGTTATTTGCACTTTAATGAAGGGACAACTTTCTTGGTGCTTAGAGAATGTAGGGAAAGGGAAAAGTGAGTGAGATTTGAATCTCGTGTTTTTCGGTTACTTGGATTTTTAATGAGGGAACTTTGAGAAAATGTGGGAAAATGAAGGAAAGCAGAAGTTTTTATTATTTGGTTTTTCCTTATATAGAATTTATGGAGTAAAGTGGCAACCTTTCGAAATGACAGTCTAGTTACTTGGGGTTTTTTTGGGCTAAGATTTGAGACCATCTTGTCATTTGTTTTGCGAGTGAATTATGTTTCTCTTTACGACTTTTTCTGGGCAATGACATTGAAACTCACTGTTTTCTTCCCCTGCTAATGAAATTTTATATAGATAATTTTCTGGTATTTTGTAAACGGCTGTGCTGTTGTTCCTGAAGTTGCTTTTTTCGTTTTTCTTCTTGAACCATGCTGTGATTGGGAATGGAGGGACTCTCTAGAACAGGCTATGCATTAAATTCAATAGAGATCTTGTATCCAGAAATTGGAAAACACAGAACAATCTATATGGTTAGGTCAAATGTTACAATTAGCTCTATTCACTTGTTTGTCCAGAATAGTATTTAAACAAAATGAAGCCAGATAATCGAACCTAACTGGCTCTTGAAATAACCTAAATTCACCTGTGATCAAATTTTAGAGTGCATTACATCTTGCTGTATTTTCACATTATGGGACTCTAAAATGTCTAGGCATTTCCATATTCATTTTTTATTAGCTTTCATCTAACAACATGATCCTCTTATATGATGTTTTCTTGCTTATGGATGATGTTCAGTTGATGCTCTTGAAGAAATTATGAGGACAATGGGCTCAACATACTGGAAGTTTAATGCCGATTCTTGTGAAATTCACGCTGTTGGAGTTACACCAGTACCGCCTAAGAATGCAGAGCACAACATATATTGCCAATGCAATAATGAGAACAATACTGATTGTCATGTCATAAGGATGTATAGTTCCCTCATCTTTTTCACTGATTGATTTTACTCTGAATCCATGTTATTAAAGGGGTACCAAAATCTTTTGGTTTTTGAGCCTATTTCATGCAGCATCTATTTTGTTTCTGATTTTGTTGTTGTGTGGGAAAATATTATTAGAGACCACATGTTGTTTGTTACGTCATCAATGTTATTTCATTAAAGCAACCACTTTTGCCAATGAGAAGTATATTTTTTATTGCAGCATAAATCTAACGGGAGTATGTACCATATTCCAGAAGTGAATGTAATGTCTATTCAACAAAAATCAATACATCATTAGTTAAGCAGATACTGTATCCTTGAATTGCAGGCTCATTTTGTATTATATGTTTTCTTTTGTTGCTGCTGTTGTTATATGATGGAAATTGTTATGGAGTATATTTGGTGTGTGTTAACTTGAGAATATAACCTCTGTTCAACAAACAGAATTATAATTTGTACATGGAACTCTCAACAGGTTGCGTACTTTACCTCATTATGTGAATGTAGGTGGACTCTCAGGAGCAACTGCATTTATCATTATAAAGTGATTAAATAATGTTTGATGTTTTATTTTATTTTATTGTACAATGAGGCCCCCTTATAGTCTTATGAAAGACTCTTGAGAATCTTGGTGTCTTATTTTCTTTCTTTTTTCTTCCCTTATCGACATAATTTAATAGGTGTAGGTATGAATACATCTGAAATTAACTAAGTGAATACATCTGGAATTAACTAAGTACCACTGTAGGAAATTTAAATTAAGACTATTTCCTTTGTTGAAATGATTATATAATTAATATAGTTTTGATTGCTTTTATTTGTTTATCTTTTCTGGATTTTAATACCAGGAATTCAACTTCCCATGTATTTCAGCTTGCTCAAGAATTATAATCTCCCCGGAATTCTTCCTTCTGAACTTGTTAAGCTTCCTTACCTCCAAGAAATGTAAGAACCTGTCATCTTTGATTTTATTAGTTCAACATGGTACTATTCGAGTTGATGGGAAAATAAAATCTTTAGCTACACTTTGATTCGTTTTCCTCTCAATTGTAGTGATTTTGCTTACAACTTCCTCAACGGTTCTATGCCACGTGAATGGGCTTCATTGAAATTGACTTCAATGTGAGCACTTGACAACTTATGCAATCAAGTATTAACTTCTCCAATCATTCACTGACAAGCATATTTCATGCAGCTCTGTTCTTGTAAATCGCTTGTCAGGGGAGATTCCAAAGGAATTGGGAAATATAACCACTCTCACATATCTGTAGGTTCCAAACCTCAGTTGATCTCATTATTATTCTTTTTTTCGTTTTTGAGGAATTATTATTGTTAGCAAAGTTGTTAGGATTTCATTATGGTGACCAAAAAGGTATAAAATATTCTTTCATTCTGTCCATCGGAAATTATTGAAGGGCGTACTTGTATATAAATATGTTATGTTAGTAAACTCAATAACTTCCTCCATTCTTATTATTTATTTTCTTTGGTCTTTCTTCAGGAGCCTTGAAGCAAACCAATTTTATGGTGCCATTCCTTCTGAACTTGGAAAACTAACCAACTTGCAAACGTTGTATGGCATCAAATTTCCACTTTTTTTCCTTTTTCTTTAGCTCATCTAAGGATGAAATATTGCGTGTTCTGATAGTCTCTTGGTGTAATCTTGTACCTTCAGGATGCTTTCTTCTAATCAGTTGACAGGGAACTTGCCAATGTCCTTTATTGGGCTAATTAATCTAACAGATTTGTAGGCCTCATAATATTCTCATTTGATATAATCTTCTAACTTGTTAGTTTTGTCAAATTAACAGCTTTTTATTGAACAATGCAGGAGAATAAATGATAACAACTTCAATGGAACCATTCCTAACTTCATACAGAATTTTAAAAGACTTACTAGATTGTAAGATCCCTATTTATTCTTAACTTCCAAATTTTGAGTTGCATACTCTCTTTTTGTCATGGTTTTTCTTATTTAAATGTGAATCATTGAAGAGAGATGCATGCGAGCGGACTGGACGGCCCGATTCCATCAAATATTTCTCTTTTGAATAATTTACTTGAGTTGTAAGTATAAAGCTAGTCCTTTACTGAATGCTCTTATGTGATGTGATTATTCTTTTGTTTACCGACTTCATTCTCTTCTGCTCTTCTTTGGGTAATATTATACAGGAGAATAAGTGACATTCAAGGACCAAGCCAAGGTTTCCCTAACCTAAGGAACATGACAGGCATAACAAGATTGTATGTTGAATTGGTCACATCATCAAATATTTATGTGTACAGACCGTAGGTTTTTCATTTGGTGATGGTGGTCTGATGTGATTCAGTTATTTATGCTAGGGTTTTGAGGAACTGTAACATTTCTGGCAAGATTCCTGCCTACATCTGGAGGATGAAGAATCTAGAAATGTTGTAAGTAAATCAATGTAAAACTTTGGTGAATAAGTTTCCTAAACTAGCACTGTTTGTTCTATTTTTTATTAGTAGTTATTTATAAATGGAATTTACTCTCTGATTGTCTTGGATAGTTTGAGTTGTCATTCTATCAATATGCTTTAGATAAGCAAAACAGCTGCCTGTGTAATCCATTAAATCTTATGAGGTTGAAAAAATGGTTATGCTATGCCCATGGTGTTGCATTGAAAAGAAAGGGAGAAAACCAATTTTAGCCTAGAGAGTAATGCAATGGTAATGACCATCAAGTAAATTTCACCAATGTTAACTACTGGGGTGGGGTTGATGTTGGTGGTTTGGTGAGAGACTTGAGATGTCATTTCTTAGTGAAACATTGATGTCAATGTTCAACGTAAGTTCTTGAGCTAAGACTTCTTTGATGGACTTCTGAAAACATTGACAAAGATCAAAAGATGTCAGTGACTGAATAATATTTGTATGGGATACTTAGACCTAATAGCTATCTTTTGGACATCTGAATAGCATTTAATGCAATGTATAATATTAACCTTAGACCTAATAACTATCTTTTTGACATTTGAATAGCATTTAGTGCGAGGGATAATATTAACCTTCCATGTAAGAACATTGCATTTCAACTGTGTTGCAGCTGCTGAATAATAGAAAGAACTTTGATGAATGGATGACAATTGATCCACACATTGACCTACTTCTTGTACTATTCACTTACTATCAACTGATATTCTTAATATACAAATTTTTTGTACTCTTGCAAGACCGAACCATAGCTGTCCTACTAACATAAATGCTAATGGGCCTTCAAGCCTTTATTGTTGTTTTTAAAAAATGTTTCATTTGATTGAAACAATGCAGCAAAATCAGGGAAAAGCTTCATTAAACAGAATGAGAATCTTCATGCCTGTTATATATGAGCTTATGTATTTGTTATTGAATTCAATAAGCTGCCCTAGCTTTATGTTCTCTTTTTTGTCATCCCTTTTTATCATCATCTAATGTGCTTCTAAATTCTAAATGGCAACGGATTGCTTTAGTTAAGTAACCTTGATCTAATTCTGATTTAGCAATGATGTTTGCCACTTTTTGTTTTTTTATTTCCTATTTTGCTCAGCTCAAGCATTAATAATTATTTTGGGGAGCAAGACTGCAAGAAAACTACTTCTGTTGACATTGTTGTGTTCTGATTGTCATAGGGATGTCAGTTTCAACAAGTTGATTGGGAGAATTCCAGATACCATAACTGCAGAAAAACTGCGATTTGTGTAAGTATGTGGTTCAAATTTTTGGTTGCATTTGCTTAAATTATTGTGAATCTCACTGCAAAAACATAATATATTTTAAGATCTTAACAAACAAGTTGAACTTAGAGTGCAAAGCTGATATATGTACAACTAGGAATGGTTATATGCTTCTGGACAATAGAACACATCACAATTTTTCATAATATGTCTGCTTTCTGGTGTAGGACAATTTCATAAATACTCAGTAAATGCAAATTATAATTTTATATTAGGTTTTAATGATTGCTTCCATGGTCTATTGTCAATATAGACACTAATTTGATTGTTTGATTAGGTTTTTAACTGGAAACTTCCTTAGTGGAGATGTGCCAGATTCAATTTTGAAGGAAGGAAGTAATATGTATGTATCATAACTTGGTATCATTTTCTAGATTTTTTATAAATGGATTTAAATTTAAATTTTATTTGAGAAGCTGCCTCAGCATCTTACATTTTCTGAGCAAATTAATGGTTTGAAAATGACTTTTAAGCTAAGTTACTAACTTTTATTTCAAATGGTTGTGCACAGTGACCTATCATACAATAACTTTGCATTGCAAGGGCCTGAGCAACCTGCTTGTCGAGAAAACATGTAAGGATAATCTTCTAGTAATTATCCTTAAATGCTTCTGGCTTCATATTTTTTTGCATCTGAAATTTCTTTCATTTATTTTGTTTCACTAGGAACCTAAACTTGAACCTATTCCGAAGCTCAACGGTTGTGAACAGCTCGTAAGAAAATTCTTCTTTATTTATTTCTGTTCTTTGTTAGTGAGCCAAGTTAAAAATCTAGAAGAAGTTGTAGGCTAGATATATCTTGCTGGAATGCTCTGTGTAGATGTGCTAAACTATTTTTATTTTTACTTTGTGATAGAAGACAACTTCTTCCATGTGTGAAGACTTTCAAATGTCCTCAGTGTGAGTAAATGTTCTTTTGAAGTTTAATATTGGTATCAACTACTGTAAAATTCAATTTGAAGTTTCACACCCTAATTTGTAGTTTCTTCTTGAACTGATGCTTTATGCTTTTCTTCATTAACCTATTTATTTCTTTGAGGGCAGATTCAAGTTGTTTACATGTTAACAGTGGTGGAAAAGACACAACCATCAAGGAAAACAAAACATCCATTTTATATGAAGGAGACGCAGCAGTTGAAGGTGGTACAGCAAAATATTTTATAAATGAGCAAACCTACTGGGGATTTAGTAGCACTGGCGACTTCATGGACGATAATGATTACCAAAATACTCGTTATACTGTGTCTCTGCAATCGTCAAACATTTCTGGATTGTACTCAACAGCACGCATATCTCCAATTTCTCTTACGTATTTCCATTATTGTTTTAAAAATGGGAAGTACATGGTAAAACTTCACTTTGCAGAGATACAGTTCACTAATGACAAAACATCTAACAGCATAGGGAGGCGCATATTTGATATTTATGTTCAGGTAAATTGTCACACTTGTGAAACTAAAGATTTATGAAGCTGTAACTAAGGACTAATTGGACTACATTGTGACAGGAAAGATTAGTAAGGAAAGATTTCAACATTGAAGATGAAATTGGTAGTGCTCAAAATCCTTTAGTAATACCAGTGCCTGATGTCAACGTGACCAATAATATATTGGAGATCCGATTTTATTTTGCTGGCAAAGGGACAACAAGGATTCCTGATAGAGGAGTTTATGGTCCCATCATATCAGCTGTTTCTGTAGCTTCTGGTGAGTCTTCTGTATAATATTTCCTCTCTTTTATAAAATTGTTTTAGTACAAGTAATATTGAGTTTGATTTCAAGGTTGCATCACAAATTTTGGATCGTGTATCTCTGGGCCTTACACATGGAAAAACACCTGGTGAATTCTTAAGCTATTGATTGAGGTTTATTACACTAAGCCTACACTCCTGTACTCTCTTCTCATCTCTGTGTTGCCCACCCTCTTCTCTTTTTTCACTCCAAACTTCCCAAGATGGTGGACAGCGAGTTTGAATAACTTCTTCAATATGCCTACTGAAAGATGGGGTAATAGTTTGTAGCTTAGTGGCTGTCTACTGTCTAGTCACACAGGAAGTCAGGGGTTCAATCTGCAATTCTACCCACCCCACCTTCTCTCCTTCTCTCTGTTATATAATAAGTAATTTATTGTTTGATTGGCAGATCTGATGCTTTGTTCAACTACTGGAAAGAAGGGAACTGTTTATATTGTTGTCGGAATTATTGGAGGAGCATCGTGCCTTATTTTCATTGTACTGGGAATTGTTTGGTGGAGAGGCTATCTGCCAGGAAAATGGGGCAAAAAGAAAGGTAAATGCTTTTTTTTGCACATAAACCGAGAACAAAAATTATACTCTGTATCCATGATTTTGTAAAGTTCCATATTGGAAGATGTTTCTTCTTGCATATGCAAAAGAATAGCATGCAAACATGATTTAAATGTAATACCTAAATAAATCATGGGTTTATATGTCTCTCTGTTTCATGGCTACAACATTGCAGCTTATTCTAATTATCCACAGTTCCCACAACTGTGTTAATAACTAGGTTATATTAGAAAGTTAATAATATAAACTTTTGATGGTTAAATGGTTCATAAATGTAGAATTCTGGTTTTCTGTAAAAAGGAAAGAAGAATGCTTATGAATCATGTTTGTGGATAAAAAATACCCTCCTTAATGGGCTTGGAGCTTTTGCTTTCCTTTATTAATAGAAGCTAGATCCTAGTGAAGGTCACTTGCTGAGTTGTCTTGTCTTCTTACTGTGACTCCCCTTAGTGTCATGTAAAAATATTGACAATCACTTGGCTCTGTACTTCCTTGACTCCTCTTTGGACAGATAGTGAAGGACAAGATTTGCCAACAGGGACGCTTTCCTTGAAAAAAATAAGAGCTGCTACTAATGACTTTGATCGTGCTAACAAAATTGGAGAAGGTGGTTTTGGTCCTGTGTACAAGGTATTTTAGCTAACAACTTCCCCCATCCTGGTGGTACTGATATTGCTTTTATTTTTTATTTCTCCAACTATATGAGGTCCTGAATAAAGGTTAGGATGCAGGGTCTATTGCCTGATGGCACTGTAGTAGCAGTGAAACAACTCTCATCTAAATCAAGGCAAGGAAATCGTGAATTCTTGAATGAGATTGGCATGATTTCTTGTTTGCAACATGCAAATCTCGTCAAGCTGCATGGATTTTGTGTTGAAGGGGACCAATTATTGCTGGTATACGAGTACATGGAAAATAATAGTCTTGCCAGTGCTTTATTTGGTGAGTCTATCTGAACAAATTTGTGAATATTAATATAATAAGATATGATGTGAAATGTATGCGATTTTCTTGTGGGATGATTTGTAGATAATGAAAATAATCAGCCTAAACTGGATTGGCCTACAAGGCTTAAGATCTGTATTGGGATTGCCAAAGGGCTAGCTTTTCTCCATGAAGAATCAAGACTTAAGATTGTTCATAGAGACATCAAAGCTACTAATGTGCTGCTTGATAGGGACTTGAACCCTAAAATATCTGACTTTGGATTGGCTAGGCTTGATGAAGAGGAAAAGAGTCACATAAGCACCCGAGTTGCTGGAACTATGTTAGTATCTACATCATTTAATAATTTAAAAGCCTAGACATTTTTTTTTATGTATAATTACTATAGTTTTTCTCGAGGCATGTTTTGTTAAAGTGACGCTAATATCTCTATTAAAAGTAATCACAATTTTCATTTGCAGAGGGTATATGGCACCAGAATATGCACTATGGGGTTACTTGACCGACAAAGCAGATGTTTACAGTTTTGGAGTTGTGGCATTGGAAATAGTTAGTGGAAAGAACAATAATAATTTTATGCCAAGCAACCATTGCGTTTGTCTCCTAGACTGGGTAATCTTTCTTTCGATGATTGATTCATTGCAATAACATTTGTAATGACCATAAACTGAAGTGTAATAATTTATGCTAAGTGCAGAACTTTTTTATATATTTCTGTATTGCAGGCCTGCTATTTGCAACAAAGCGGAGATCTGATGGAGCTAGTAGATGAGACGTTGAGGTCTGAATTCAACAAAGGAGAAGCAGAAACTATGGTAAAGGTAGCTCTGTTGTGCACAAATGCATCCCCTACGCTTAGACCTATCATGTCAGAGGTTGTGAACATGCTTGAAGGTAGAATGGCTGTTCCTGACACGGTGCCAGAACCAAGTGGCTACACTGAAGATATAAGATTTAAGGTCATGAGAGATCTCCGTCAACACACTCGAAGTACAAGTGAGAGTCAGACCCAAAACTCAACCACAATACATACATTTGGTTCTTCCTTGTCTGACCATGACTTATATGAAATCAATCCTGAATCGAGACCCTAAGATGTACGTGGGTATTAATTTGGTTCTTGAAGAGCCATTGACACCAAGAAAAAACAAGAAAAGTTCTCTACCAATTGTCCTATTAAAGTTCTGCTACTCAAGTACAGTGAGACTGCATCATTAAGCATATAATTATAATGTGGATTTATTGATATGATGTAAATATTTTTGTAAATGGTATTTCTTCTTTATCCAATTCATTTCTCGTATGACATTATAAATTTAATTTACTCAAATTGAAGCTGATGAGTTAGCAATTTTGTACATACATACACTTAGAAATTTGCATATGATGTTTTGTGATTGTGCTATTGAGACTACTCATTTTGCAGTGTTCATTTGGATGGATGATCATTTGAAATGAATATGATTTTTTTAAATTTTGATTTTAAGGGTAACATCATAAAAAGTCGATGTAATGCTAATTTTCAAATATCCAATCATATCAAATGACAACTTATTCAAATAGGCTTTTATACGAGATTTTTATAAAGATGTAGTTATTTTAGAGAATAATTTCGTAAACTTGCTTATGAGTGAGTTGAATTAGGTCCAGGTTGAGTTGGGGATGACCTAACCTTGACTCACCCAAATCTAGACATTGTGAACCTGCTTTAAAAGTGGCTGGAATCATTTTGGGGTGCTCGGGTTCAGTCATGAGTAATGCCTAGCTCAGGCAAGCAAGGAGTGATTGTTTGAGCTTATGGCAGCTAGGTTCAAAAACTTCAAAATAAAATCATGAAAGCTTAGATATGTCATATGTCTCTGTAGCCCAGTGGCAGGGCATTTGCCTTTTAAGCAAGCGGTCGTGAGTTCGAACCTCACCAGGGACAGAGAATATTTGTTAAAATTTTTGGATTCTTTTCACCAAATTGATTATTGCACGTTAGCCACATAATACAGAAAAAAAAATTAATTTTCTATCATCTTTTATGAATTAATTATTAAATATAGATATTAGGAATTATAACTAAAATAATAATGATAAATTTATATTTTAATTTTAATTTTCTAATCAAATATAATTAAGGATGAAATGGTTTACTTTGTTTTTTTATTATTATAGGCAAACGCAATTATAGATAATATTAGGGATGGTAATGAGGTGGGGAATTTTCGTTTTCCGCGGAAATTTGCTTCGAATGGGGTGGAAATTTTCATATTTGTCTTTCCATGGGGACGAGAATGAAAAATATTTTTTCCCCGTTAGTGAGGACGGGACGGGGACGGGGAGTATATTCCCCACCCCGTGGGGATCCCCATCCCCATTTCTGTGAGGACCCGTTATTATACTTATTTAATTATTCTTTATATATATATATATATATATATATAAGGAATAATTTGTAATAAATAATTTTTATGAGATTGTTTGAATTTATTGAAAGTATTTATTAAATTAAATTTATTTAAATATTCATAATTTTATGTATGTTTAATTTTTAATGTTTTATTAAAAAATATTACTGAATATTTTTTATGTATTAAAATATTTATATTTTAATTATGTTTGGTTGATGTTTTGTGTGTTTAAATTTATTACTACTTTCTAAATAATTTTTTTTTATATTTTTAGCTATTATTTATGAATTTTATAAATATAAACAAATTTAGTAATACAAAATTTAAGCGGAGAACTGAATTTCCCACAGAAAATAAAGATTCCAACGAAGATGAAAACTAAATTATCCCCGTATGTGAAACGAGAAGAGAGATGAAGATTTTCCGTAAAGACGCGTCCCTAAATAATATAAGATAATTCCGTTAAAATTTATTGTTTATGTAAATTATTAAAGTACACGTGTCATTTTAAATGGTAGAGGTGAGTCAAGTCAACCTCCATCTCCAAGCTCTAATCCATGGGTCCTACCCTTCTTTATGTTGTATAGTAGCAATCAGTTTGTTTCTTCCTGATAAATATATAAAATATCCATATGACCGACTTTTTAACAGGTTTGAATTTTCCATCATCTCAAATTAATAGAAACCCATTTGAAATTTATTAAAATCAGGTTTAAATAAAGGGTTAATTATAGCAAAAAAAATTATTATTTTTCATAAAATTTAAACATAAATTTTTAATTTTGATAAATTCAATATCATTCTTTTTAATTTTTACAATTCGATATCATATCTTATATTAAAAAATTACTCATTTTAATAACATTAAAAATTTATTGGCTTAAAATATATGAATAACAATTCAGGCATGAAATAATACTTAAATATCAGGTACAATTAAATTTAATATATGAATAACAATTTAATATGTATTCATTAAATGATATCAGTATATTAAATTTGTATGTAATAATAAATTTTAAATCATATTTTTTATATGAAAAAATAAAAAATTTAATTATATTTTAATGATATTAGTATATTAAATTTGTACATAATAATAAATTTCGAATCATAATTTTTTATATGAGAAAATAAAAAATTCAACTGAAAAATATATTAAATTTGCAAGTAATAATAAACTCCAAATGATATTTTCTATATGGAAGAATAAAAAATTCAATTGTGGTGGGACATGTTGAAAGATATATATATATCTTTTCACACTTCAATTATATGCATTTCCATTTCAATTATATGCATTTCCATCAACAACATCATAAAAAAAAAAAAAGATATTAAATGTTCTTAGACCCATTAATTAATTAATGTGGGACCATATACACTTTCTTTTGTGGAGTATTTTTTTTTAGAATATAAGTTAAAAAATATTCAAATCTAAATTTATTGATAATAAATAAAATAATTATTTTTTAACATTGATTTTATTGATAAAATTTAAATTTTTGTGTTTACTATTAAAATAATATAGTTTTATAGATTATAACATCAATTATAAATAAAATAATTATTAAAATAATAATTTAATGATTAAATATGACAATTTTTTTTCTTCAAAAATACTTTTTTTATATATATGGAATAACAATAAATGAATGCATTAAGTGCTTCTTCTTTTTTAATTTGCTACTTTGGCGATGATGTGATGTGTATATATCTTAACAAATATCAAATAAAAGCATTTTTACTCCCTCTATTTATCATTAATATGTGATTCATAGTGAAAGTTTGATTAATAAAGTCAATATAAACATTCTATTAGAGTCAATGAATGAATGTTTATAAAGATATAAGATAAGACTAAATAAGAGTAAATGTTTATAATATTTATAGTTTATTAGTAGTAAGTAGTAAATTTAAGCTAATAATGTACTTCAAAAAATGATAATCAATGTTTAATTAATTAGTAACAATTTATAATTTATGTATAATAAAAATTTAATTTATATAAATAGGTAAATGGACTAATGCATTTATGTATATATTGACTATAATTTATTTTTATTTTTCTTACTTATTTTTATTAAGTTATTGATTTATTTTTATTTTTATTTTCTCTTAAATTAATGATGGACACTTAAAAATATTTTTTTATTATATAAAAATGCCAATTAAGATAAAACATTGTGCATATTTAATTGACTGGGATTATATAAGCTTAATTATATAAAAATAATTTAATTTAGAGGTTCTTTTCATAAAATAATAAGCCTGACTTAGTAATGTGAATCGAATTTAAAATCATTTTCATGCCACACTCATAAAGCTGAACTTGTTTAATATAATTGAATTTTACAAAATTCATTTATAAATTTACATTTTTTTTATATAAATAATTAAACTTATTTCAATTGGAATTGGTTGTATTAACGAAATATATAGTATTAGTACAATTAAAAAGTTGTTGTAACTATAAAAACGGTGATGAACGAATCAATTCAAATAAGAATATAATGAGATATTAATACAGAGAAAGAAGGCTAAAAAATCTTATTATTTCATATTCATAACAATGCATCACTTATTTCTTATATAGATGGAACTGTTATAATAATGATGACCTTTCAATTTTCTAGCTGTATATAAAACCCCCTATTTAATATCTTTTATTATTTAATAATGTCCACATTTATAACACTCCCCTTTAACATTATTATTATTATGTTCATACCTCATTAAAAATCTTACTAGAAAATTTTAATGAAAAAAACTAGCAAAGGAAAAAAAAAAATACATGGCATACAATACCAAGCATTGTACATACTGCCTCATTAAAAACATTTAATTAGAAAAAATCCTATGGGACAAAAAACTTGGCAAAGGAAAAAAAAAATACAGCAACAAGCCTTTTGGATTTTATTCTTATGGGATAATTATCACTCAGAGATAGTCATCCTTTCAACGATGGTTATAACTAATTTGCTCTTCCTATTGAAGGTTGTCTTCCAAGCCTATGCATACCTATTACATATATAAGTCTCTAAAATGTGAAAGTAGGTTAGGATTTAGTTAATAAATCTATAAGATTATCAATAGAACAAATTTGATAGATTTCTATTTCATCTTTCTCCTAAAAGTTCATATGGATAAAAAAAATTTAGGTGAAATATACTTAATCTTATTATTCTTGACATATCTATCATTCATGTGTGCAATATAAGTTGCATTGTCTTCAAATAGTTTAGTGGAAGTATTATTAATTGAGAATAAACCACATGAATCACGAATGTATTATTTTAAGAACCCTAATTAAATATATTCTCAGGCGATTTTATATTAAGTAATGATCTTAGAATAATTTTTATTATTTCATATTCATGACAATATACCACCTCCTCCTTATATAAATGGAGATGTGATATTTACAATACTTTTTAGCTTTCCATGATAATGATGATCTTTCAACTTTCTAGTTGAATATAAAAACTTCATATTAAATATCATTTATCATTTAGTAATGTCCACATTTATAATAAAAGTTATATATTTAATTGAATTTTATGGTTATCTTGAAAAGGATGATAATTTTGGTTTGTCCCGTAAATATTATTTTTGTTTGACTTGAATTACCTATCTCGTTTAATAAATGGGACAGGGTGAAAGTTTTTTTGTACCTATGTGGGTTTGGATAATGGTAATATCCGATCCGATTATATATATTATATATATTTTTATTTTTTAATATTTTATTTATATATTTTTTAATTTATAGTTATTTTATATATATATATATTTTAAAAAAATATAACCTGATATATTTGACTCGTTTCATTATATGATCCATTCCGTTTCGTAACGAGATTGATATTTTTATATTTAAATGAGTATAGTTCAAATTTTATAAAATCTACTTTAAATATGATATGTTGTCATTAAATATATAATTTATTTAAACAAATAAATCTATATCTAGAAAAAAAAACAAAGTGACATTCCATTTAAATAGTTTTGTAGACTGTTGAGTATGCATGCACCGACATGAAACTAAAACTCTAAAATTAAAGAATAATAATAATAATTAAAAATAAAAACTGCCATTGAAAACTTGAAATGACACTCCAGGAGAAATTTCTTTGCAAGTGACACGGATTTGGGGAGTTGAGTCAATAAGTCAACCTCCAAGCTCTAATTTCTGTGCTCTTTCCTTCTCTAATACTTCCCCCCAACACACAAGTTTGGCGGAATCGCGTCCCATCCCCCCAAGTTTGCCTCCATCGTAGAAGTTCCCCCCAACACACAAGTTTGGCGGAATCGCGTCCCATCCCCCCAAGTTTGCCTCCATCGAAGAAGTTGCTGAATATTTTTACACAGTTTATCCGGTCAAGTAATTTATTATATATTTTTACATAATAATATGTGATATATTTTAGAGATTTAAAATTTTTTTCAAAATAATATTTAATTTAATGAATCAAATGATATATTTTTTATATTAAATAAAAATTAAATATATAGTAAAAAATATATTATAAATGTGATAAATCTAAATAATTAGATTTGATACATAAAATTTATAATATATTTTTTTACTATTCATTTGATTTTTGTTAGTATAAAAAATATATCATTTGATTCATTAAATAAAACACTATCAAATTATAATTTTTAAAAATTTTTACAAAATTTTTAAAGTTCTTGAAATATATCATATGAGAGATTATTGTACAAAAATACATTGCAGCTCTCTTTAACCCAAGTTTGCTACCTAAGGGTAAAAAATCCAATCAATTAAATTAATTAAATCGAATGAAATTGATCAAATAAATTTGAAATCAATAATTTCATAATTATTTAATTTGATTTCAAGTTAAAAAATAGAGCAAATTGAAGTTCAATTTGATTTATAATTTTAAATTTTTTTTTTGTTTCAAATCAAATCGAACATAAAATATATATTTAGTACTTTTTATTATTATTATAATTAAATGTTTGATTTTATTTTATATACACCTATATATTTTTTTAACTTATCATTAATTTAAAATTTACAGAAAATGATCATTCATAAAAATTAACTAAAAATAAATAAAAAATAATTTAATTCTTGAGAAAAAAATAAGGTTTGAATGTATTAAATAATGAAATAGAAAAATTTGGTGTTTTACATTAAACTATTTTCAGAATTTTTTATCACCGATACTTTATCGGTGTATAAAAATATTAAGTGATTTATATAGTCCAACTAATTACTATCTAAATAATCTGGATTAACCATTTTTTATCAAAATTGAGTTAGGTTGTTTAGAGTTAGTTTCGGATTAAACCGTTACATAAAAGTCTTTATAGTCATTAAATGAAAACAATAGATTTAAAAGTTAAAATTGAAAAAAAAAAAATATTAATGTAGCCTTAGTTTTATAAAAATGGCACTTATTAGCATAAAAATATTTATTTGATCCGGATGGTAAAAATTTTGTCCGCTATATTTGTCTCAAGTTTGAATATTTTTGAATGCAATAATTAATATTGGAAGAGCCAAAATTCTAAAAAAAAAGAATTTTAGGCCTCCAATTTGGATTATTCTTAGGATGGAATAATAATAAATAAATCAATAAATGAGTAAGGACATTAATGTAAAGTTTACCTTATAATTATTCAAATCATGCAACTTTCGAGTCTATAAAGGTTTTCAAGCATCAATGAGTAGCAAGTGATTGGATAGAGATAAGAGAAAGAAGAAGATGGCAAGAATATTTGGTGATAGTTCAAGAGCCATCTTTAACTTGCTTATGATTCTGTTACTAATAATGTTGATAGTAGCAATCAAGACTGGAGCTGCACAAGCTGGGCTTCTTCCTAAAAATGAAGGTACCTATAAAATAACTCGGAAAATTTGAAAAGCTTTTATATATACGTGTGTGTGAATTTGATTTGTGTATATACGCAGTGAAAGCTCTAAATGAAATAGCAACACAAGTGGGGAAAAAAGATTGGAATTTCACAGTAGACCCTTGCAGCAATCACTCAAGCTGGCAGACACCAGAATCTAAGGATAGGCCATTGTATAACAATAGTGTCATCTGCAACTGTACAAATAGTGTTTGCCATGTCATTAGCATGTATAGTTCCATTTCTTTACTCAATTAATTATCCAATTAAGCTTCCTTAATCATTATTTAATTTTTTGGATTAATTAATACAGATTTCTCAAAGGGCAAGATCTTGCTGGTGTTCTGCCAATATCAATTGTCAAGCTACCATATCTTAAGACACTGTAAGAAATGATGCTTTTTTTTTTTTTTTTATGAACATCAAGAAATATTGCTAATAACCATTAATCTGATTCGCAGTGATCTGACTCGAAACTATCTTAGTGGAAATATACCAGCTGAATGGACTAATTCAAAGCTGGAATATTTGTAAGTAAACTCTGAACTTCATGATGAGGATATATAAATAATTATTAAAACTAATAAATGTATAAATTTGCAGGTCCTTTTGTGTGAACCGGTTAACCGGACAAATTCCAAATTACTTGGGAAACATTACTTCACTTGTATACTTGTAACTGTTCTCTCTTTTGTTATTTTTATTTTATTTTATTTTAAAATAACATTATGTGAACTTTCTTTAGTATAGTAGTTAATATTGTTAGGAAATTTTGTTTCAGGAGTTTAGAGAACAATCTGTTTTATGGAAGTGTTCCTCCTCAGCTAGGGAACTTATTTAATTTGGTGAATCTGTTAGTCTAGTCCCTTTAAACCTTCTCTTTTAGAAATCTGTATTTAATTGTTGAAACAGATATTTAATTTGTTGTTTTTTTTTTATGTTTAATTACTGAATATAGCATTCTTAATGCCAACAATCTCACTGGAGAATTACCTCAGGATCTCACTAAAATGACTAAATTAACAGAACTGTGAGTCCTTGGAACATATTTTATGATATTATTATTATTATTTTTTACCTGCTTTAGTATTTTCTTTAATCTCGATTTGGTTATGGGTTATATGCAGTAGGATTAGCAGCAACAACTTCAGTGGGAAAATACCCAGTTTTATTCGGTTCTGGAAACAACTTGAGACTCTGTATGCGCCTTTTTTTTTCTATCACAAATTCTAATAAATAACACCATAAGTTCCAAATCTTTTACGTATCCATTTTCATTTTTAACAGAGAGATCCAGGGCAGTGGTTTTGAAGGGCCTATTCCCTCTACCATTTCTCTCTTGAGTAATTTAGTTGAACTGTGAGTTGTGCTTTTCTACTTTCAACTTCTTTACTTGCAAAACATATATAATTTCGTTTCTTTGTAGTCTATAAATTGCACGTCTTAGAATTATATGTATTTTTCTTTATTGTGCAGAAGGATTAGTGACTTAAATGGAGAAGGTTCTAACTTTCCATCCTTGGAAAATGCAAAAAACATAACCTATTTGTGAGTTCTTTCTCACTTTTGATGCTTTCAGATTATAATTGTTATTGAAATTTAGTAATACAACTTACAGGAACATAATTTACATTGCAGGATGTTGAGGAATTGCAATATTTCTGGACATTTCCCCAACTATTTAACACAGATGGGAAAGCTGAAAACTTTGTAATTTTCTGTTGTCTTATCTTTCGTTTCTTGAATTAGTCTATTTCTACATCAATATTGAAATCCATTTCTCAACATGTGTATCTTACCACTTTAGACTTGCATATATAGTTTCAGACTTACATTGCTTATTTTTTATTAGTTAAATTAATTATTTTTTGTTGATTAAATTAATTAGAAAAGTTATTTAAGAAACTTTAAAAAGTAATAATACTTTGTATCACACACTTTGTAATTTTTTTGCTTTTGTTTTTATAAGAAAAAAGGATAAAATTCATTTACTTTTTTCTATTCTTAGTGGATGTGACAGATTTTTTTTTATTATTTTTAAATATATTGTATTTATAATACTTTATTAATGTGGACAAAAATACTTGATAATTAACCCTATATTTAAAATTTTAAAGACCTTTATTATTAAGCTATTATCATAATAATTACATAATAGTATTTAAATTATTTGATAAGAGTAAAATACATATTTATGTATTTAAGTTAGTATAAATACATATATTTATGAGAACAATTTTAGAAGTATTTGATTTATAGAATATATATACATATTTATTTTTTTACTAATTTAGCAATAATTAGTGTGTGTTAGCCTATCAACATCACTTCTTTTTTGAAGTATTTGATCCTTTTTTCTTATACAAATGAAAGAAAAGATTGCATATTGTATGAAACAAAGAGTATAATAACTCTTTGAAGTTTTCTTACAGCTTCCACGCGTTTTTATTAGCCCCCTTTGATTTGAATTCCTAGCTTCGCTCATGTTTGTTATCTTGCAGAGATCTCAGTTTCAACAGATTATCTGGAAATCTTCCGACAAATTTTGAAAATCTAAAAAGCTTGGAGATCATGTATGCATTATAAATTCATGTTATACTCGCCCTTTTGCAATAGTCACTATGTGTTTGATAAATTGACAAGCGGATACTCTATGGATAGGTATCTCACAAGTAACTTGCTAAGTGGACCAATCCCAGACTGGCTCCAACAACAAACTAGTCGTATGTATGTTTGATTTCTTTATCCTCTATTTTTTGCTTTATTTGTTTTGGACTAAGGAATTACATTCTTTTGACTTAACTTCATCTGTATATTCACACCTAATTATAATGATTATAACTTTTGTTTCTAAGTTTTTTTTTAACTTGCTGATCTGCATAGAATTTAACTCTCTATAGTTAGGTGCATATCGTCCTGATATGCATATTCATGTCATTATACTGATAGAGTTGAATCAATAACATTCATAGCCATAATATGAGACTTGTACTTTGCTTTTACTTCCTTTCTATTAAACAAGTTAATGTTGAATTACTTTGCAGTTCAATAGACCTTTCTTACAATCAATTTGCTCGAAGTTCTGTGCCCACTACTTGCAGAGAAACACTGTAAGAACTAGGAACAACTCTTCAATTTCTCTTTTCTTCCCTCATTTTTTCTCCGCTTAAAGAATGTTGCTTCAGTTCTTAAATTTTAAAACTTTCTTTCTCCACTGGTTTATCAGGAACTTATTCAAAAGCTCTTCTGGAGGGTACAACAAGTTAGCTACAATAGCTTTTTTTTCCTTTTTTTTATTGAATTTCCTTAACTTTTGTTTAACATTGCCTTATTATTCTTGCTTTTACTACGTTAGCAGCAAGGCTGTGGAGTGCCCGAACAACTATCCTTGTTCAAAAGGTTATCTTTTTTACAAAATTTCAACAATGTTCTCATTTATGCTTTCGTAACCAACTAACCATGAAAATGTTTGTACTTTTGTATAGATCGATATTCAGTGCACATAAATTGTGGTGGAGATGCAACCACTATTGGAAACATTGCCTACGAAGTAGATAAAGAAGAAGGAGGTGTGGCAAAATATGTCCCTACGACAGATAGCTGGGGAATTAGTACTACTGGACATTTTTGGGGAGTTAAACAATTAGCAAGTGACTACATAGCAAAAAATGTATCTGTACTCGGAGTGGAAAACTCCGAATTGTACTCGAGAGCACGCCTTTCTCCACTTTCCCTCACATATTATGTGCGTTGCCTAGTGAATGGGAATTATATTGTGAAGCTTCACTTTGCAGAAATAGTTATCAGGGACAATAGGTCCTTCCACAGTCTTGGAAGACGGATATTTGATGTTTATATTCAGGTACAAATAGTCAACCTTATGTTATTTGCTCTGCCTGTAACATGGGACGATTTTATTAAATTTATATGCTCTGTTAGGATATACGTGTGTTGAAGGACTTTGAAATAAAAAAGGAAGCACCAGGAGTAGACAAAGTTCTCATCAAGAATTTTATAGCAACTGTTAAGGATGGAACTTTAGAAGTCCACTTCCTTTGGGCTGGGAAAGGGACAACAACCGCCCCAAGGAAAGGAACATATGGTCCTCTCATATCTGCCATTGATGTAGAATCCGGTATGCTATTTACATCTTTTATTTGAAATAATCCATGTTCTCTTATATTACAGAACATGCCTGTAAATACTTCATAATCATATATCTATGCTGCAATCTGACAATCACTTCCTTTCTTTAATTTTGCACAGAACTCAAGCCTTATAATGGAAGCAAAAGGAGAAAATTAATTGTGGCTGGAGCTGTGGTCCTGTCATCATTAATTTTCATTTGTGCAAGCATTATTTGGTGGAAAGGTTTTTTGGGAGGCAGGACATTAAGAGACCAAGGTAACAAACAATTATTATGTTTTTGTATTTGATCAGTATAATATAGTCTGCATAACCAATTTTGGTTGAAACTTGTACAGAACTAGTAGGGTTAGATCTGCAAACTGGTATGTTCACTTCCAGACAAATAAAAGCTGCCACTGATGACTTTGATCAAGCAAACAAGATTGGAGAAGGCGGTTTCGGTCCTGTTTACAAAGTATTCCACAACTCTTATCATTTTTTTAAATTCCTCCTTTAGAATAGTTATTGGACATTGAATTAGCATAATAGGAATTTACATTATATTTTAATTGCAGGGAATATTATCAGATGGAACTTTAGTAGCAGTTAAACAGCTTTCTTCGAAATCAAGGCAGGGAAATCGAGAATTCGTGACAGAGATAGGAATGATTTCTGGTTTACAACACCCAAATCTAGTTAGGCTATATGGATGTTGTGTTGAAGGGAGTCAATTGTTGTTGGTATATGAATATATGGAAAACAACAGCCTTGCTCGCGCTTTATTTGGTAATCTTATTGCTTAGTTCTTTAATGTAGACTTTGTGCAACTAGATCATATAGTAAGAACTTGGTATTTTTTTATTTGGCTGTATATATACGTTTACTATAGGTAAAAAGGAAGTCCAATTGGAATTGGAATGGCCTACAAGGCACAAGATTTGTGTTGGCATAGCAAAAGGTCTAGCTTTCCTGCATGAAGAATCCGCCTTAAAAATTGTTCATAGAGACATCAAAACAACTAATATACTCCTTGATGGGGATCTAAATCCAAAGATATCTGATTTTGGGTTGGCCAAACTTGATGAAGAAGAAAACACCCACATCAGCACTAGAATTGCTGGAACTATGTAAGCTAACCTGATAGTGTTTTAAGTTGTTTTAAAGTAGCCAAGGTGAATTAATTATTAATTGTTTTTATTGCAGAGGATACATGGCACCAGAATATGCATTATGGGGTCATCTAACCTTTAAGGCAGATGTTTACAGTTTTGGGGTTGTAGTATTAGAAATTGTTGCTGGAAAAAACAATATGAAACATCCAGATCAAAATTTTGTATGCCTAGTAGATTGGGTAAGCTCTAAAATCTTTTTTATAATGCTATAAATTTCAATTAAATTATTCTTATGAAGTGGCCAATTTCAATTTATAATATATATATATATATATATTTCAGGCACTTGTTTTACAGCAAAAGGGAAATCTAATAGAGCTAGTTGATCCAAGATTGGAGTCCAAGTTTGATCAAGAAGAAGTACTGAAAGTGATTGAAATAGCATTATTATGCACTAATCCATCTCCAGCACTTAGGCCGGCAATGTCTGCAGTAGTGAGTATGCTTGAAGGGCAAGCTAATGTTGATGAATTGGTGATGAAGACAAGTTTATCTAGTGATGAATTTAGGTTAAAGATCTTAAAGAAACAATTTGATCAAATTTTGATACATAAGTCAAGCGAAACTCAGTCTCTTGTCCATTCATCAGATTCAGAAGCAATATGGAATGGTTCATCATCTGCTTCTGGTCATGATCTTTATCCACTAAACTCTGGTCATGATCTTTATCCATTAAACTCTTGCTCCAAGTAACTTAAGAACACTAATTAACATATTTTGCTTTTGATAATTTCACTGTAATTGTGATTAAATATCATAAAACCAATCTCGATTCTAGTAAATCAAATTTCTTGTAGTTTCCCTTGCTTTCCATTAATTATTCTTTCTTAGAACGTAGAAACAAAAAAGTTTATAGTTTCACATTTTATAATTACTTACATCTCTATCAATAGTGAACTTCCTGTATTTAATCAGCATGTAATGTTGTTTTTGTTATCAAGATTAAGGAAAATAATGCTGATGTATATCCAGCCCAATGAGAGTTGATTTTCTTCCAATCTAAGCCAAAGGATCAATCAATTTGAGCTTCCAAAACGGATTTGAAGAAAAACCCCAAAATTGTCAAGTTAGGGTTTATACTTTGATCTTCAAATTGAGAGATCAAATGAAAGCCAAATGCTACCAAACTTTCGGGGCCCTCTAATAGAAGTATAAGGGAAGGTTTGAAGTAAGAATTAGGGCCATTAGAGTTTATTTACAAAAACACAAAAAAAGGGGCAGAAAGGGTGAGCTCACCAAACTTAGTGTGAGATTGTTTTTTGGTTTCCTATGCAAATGAGTTCCAAATAATTTGAAACTTTAAGGGTGTTCTTTTAGGGGTATTCTAAGATGATTAAAGGTGGAAGAACTCATTTTGGTGGAGGTAGAATTTGGGCAGAAAGCTTGGGTGACTTTTAATGAAGACTTTGTTAAGGTGAGGAAGAAGAGGGTATCCAAATTTCGTGCAAAGATTTAAATGGAAATGCAAATGAACTTTAAATATCATTCAATAAACATAGAAGATTGAATTTCAAAGGAACAATAAAAAGAAAATACAGATATTGAAAATGGTGCTTGGAAATTAAAGAACAAAAGAAGTAAAATGCTTGAATTGAAAAGGAAACTGAAAATAATTCTTCATTCATTCATATTCTGATTTGTTTCTCTTACATTCAGCCTATTATAGACTATTACAATAATTTAATTAAAGTCAAATAGAAAAGAAGACAAATAGCCCGTTTGGGTATTAGACAAATATGCTTTTGGCTACCAAAAAGTATGTTTAGCCAAAACGGATAATAAAGTCAAAAGGTGAAAATGCTTTATGAAAAGCTGAATTTCTATGCACAAATTTCTGAATTCCTTTAAATGATGCTAATCTTTCATGTGAATGGAGATGGGTTGGCCCTTGCATGCTTAAACTTTTTTTATGCACAAAAATAAAAAAAAAATAAAAAAAAAAAAACATAAATCTGATCCTTTATTGATGTGGGCCAAAACTACTTCAATTGGAGAGGTAATGGGCTTCTTCTTCTTGGATGATCATGGTAAGCCCAAATGAGATTGGGGAAGGCTCATAATACTTTGTAATATGGGCTGAATTCTTGGGCTTCATGCACATATTGGTATGGGCCCAATTTGGGGGCTCCTTTTTTTGGTGATGTAGGAGTTGATGTAAAAGGCAACACATCATTGATTGAGTTTGATGCTGCATATTTGGATATTTCTTCATATTTTGTTCATGATTTGATGGGAGTGGCAATGATAAGATCATCTCTTGAATTTGGACATTGAGAGATAGTTCATTGCACCTTTGAAATACATCATACTCATCTTCTTGAAAAAGATTTGCCCTCAAATCTGAGTGGTTGTTCATATAAGAAACCAAAATCTTCACCATACTCCACTCACAAGTATTTATAAGAGAGGTTGTATGCACATTGTCAAGACCCGCTCTCGCGAGTCGCGACGGTCCTAGGGCACGGGAGATGCTAATGGCGACCGGCACCCGTAGAACCCAATATCAGACATATCAATCCTATCAATACAATGTATACATGTATACAATCTCTATTCATTCATTATCAATCACAACCTGTCATATATTCTCAATCAACTGTATTAACAATACCCACAG
>CANXYC011077206.1:0-10844 GCA_948193065.1 Aleurites moluccanus | reverse complement strand
AATTTTTTTGAGATATTTTGTATATTCATTAAATGGTACTATGACATGATATGTATTTGGGGGTATACTCTAGAGCTCCGTAGTCAGTCATTGAGGATACCAATATTTTGATGTATGAATTATTACCTTATGGGTACTTTTGTTCCTTGGTGATGTGAGATGCATCTTTTGATCATTAAGGAACAAGAGAGAGCTATAAAATGATAATGGTAAAGATATGCTTAATGTTTAATTGAAAGCATAGAAATTATCATTGTATGATAATATATAATATTGTAATTGATATAATTGTGTATGAGATTCATGATATGTGAGTTTTACGGGTTTATGGTGGCCTTAAGCCTATCCTTGCCCTAGGACCGTCGCACCACTAAAGTTGGGGTGTGACACTGTTCTCAAAGTGATTCATAGAATTATCACCTATACAATCAATAGTAAAGGAACAAGTTATAGTGCTTTTCTCAAGACCGAGTTATTTTTTCTTTGGTGCATCGAGAAAGGTTATCCTATTGCCTCTGCTAGATGGTTGGTAGATCAGTTCAATAACATTGCTCGCAAGAAATCAGGAGATATTGTCTGTGGTCACTTGGTGACATATATAGCCTGTGCAATCTGTGAAAATCCTTCTTTTGCTCCAAATAACATTGCTTTCAAACCCTTGTTTCATAATCTTCCAAAGAATAAATTCCTTGGGGTTATTACCTTGTAGCGTATGGGGATCGTTGAGAAAAAGTCAAATAGATCTGTTATTCTCAAAGTTGTTCCTGCTGTTGGTGAGGAAGCTGAGCAACAGGAAGAAGTTCCTGCTCCCTTTGTTGATACCATAGCTCCACCCCAGTCTGCACTTCCTAAAGATACAGCTTCTTCCTCTTCCCTCATGGATTTTCTAAATGCTCGCTTCGATGCATTGGAGAATCGCCAAAATGAGATTATGGTGCACATACAAAAATTGGATGAAAGAGTCTCTTCTATTGAGACTGAAGTCAAGATTTCTCTCAAAGCTGCCATTCAGCGTTTACGTCACCAACAATGGGAGTTTTTGGCAGAAATGGAGCATCGTGAGGTTTTTTCTCCATCTGCTTCAGACACAACTGATGCCAAGTCTAGTGAGGATACTCCCGTGGACGTTGTCCCTTCTCCATCCTTGGATAAAGGTAAAGCACCTGCTGATACTGATTTCTCCAGCATTGCAGCTATTGGAGTAACTACAGTTGAAAGTTCTTTGGATCCTGCTCCAGTCGTTCCTCCTTCGTAGATTTTTTTATCATTATTTTTGTTTTGATCTTTGTATTTTGAAACTTTGTCTTGTAAAGATTTGATTTAATCTACTGTTATCTTTTTGATTGGTATCAAACAAAGGGGGAGAAAATTATGTGTGGTGATATGAGTTTTTGCTAAAATATGTGTTATATTTGTTATAATTGTTATATTCTATGATTTTTCAGAATATTACACAAATTAAGGGGGAGTTTATTAAAACACATAATCATGCATATCCTTTTTAAATCATGCATATCCTTTTTAAGATTAGTTGTTTGTCACCATCAAAAAGATGGAGATTTTTAGACCTAAGGATCTTCATCATACTTATTTTGATAGTTACAAACACCAAATCAATGGACTAATGAGCTTGTTTGATTACGTGCAATAATTTTCAAGAATTTCTCTAAAGTATTGCAGGATGCTGATCGCGGGCGTGACGCTAGTAACAAGTTTGGTCACAGGTGCAATAAAATCAGTCACAGTCTTGAAAAGCTTCAAGTCGCAGGCGCGACACTTTCCAGTCGCGGGCACGAAATTAATTTGAAAATTCTAAAAATATCTAGTAGTTTCGAGGTGAACAGTGTCCCTCTAGTAGCAGGCGCGACATAAGAAAGTAGCGGATGCGACTAAGTGAAGTCGTAGGTGTGACAAAATTATTCGTGGGTGCGAAATTAAAATCAAAATATCTCAAAACATCCAGTAGCTTCAAGATAAATAGTGACTTTCAGTCGCGGTCGCGACATTATACCATGGCGGGTGTGACTAGATAAAATAGCAAGATTGACCAGCTCAGTCGCAGACGTGAAATAGTTCAACCAAGTTTGAATGCTGAATATTGAAATTGGTCACGGGCACTACTTGATAAAATTCAAATTTATTCTTTTTCAAGTCAAAAGATCATATGCCAGTTGTGGGCACGATGATTTAGTCGCGGGCGTGACTTACCTGTAAACTAGCCGTTGGAGTGAAATTTCAGGTGCATTTCTTATGGGAAAATGAGTCAAAACAGCTCTTTCTTCAATCAAGACTATAAATATGAGTTAATTTGTATTAAATGAGTAGAGAACAACCTTAAATAAGTTTATAAGTCATTTATTGAAAGATCATTCATATTTATTGTGCAAAAATCAGTACATACTTGCATTTATTGAAAATCTTCAAGGTTGTTGAAGATCATTGTTTATAAGAGAGTGGGGTGGAAAAGAGAATTCTTTCTTCTCATCTCTTATTAAATTTTTGGATTGTGTGTGAGCCCAATTTGAGAAAAATACATTATAAAAAGTTAAAATGTGAAACAAAATACTTAGATTTGATTTTGAGCCTGTAAAAAAATCAAAAATAATAAAATACTTAAGTGTAATATTGAGGAGTGGACGTAGACTTATTTTAGCAAAATTATTATAAATTTTTTGTGTTTTTCTTCTTCTAATGTAAAAAAATTAATTATAAAATATTTTTGTGTGCAAAGTAGTTACTCTTAAAATGCCTTCTATGCATCTCAGCTTTATCTCAAAATTTTCATAAAAATAATTCATTTGCAAGACAAATCCTTATGCCTTTGGTAAATAAATTATCATGTTTTTATTGATATTAAATATGAAATTTATTTTTAATTTTATAATTTTACTAATTTCATTATTATTTAATTAAAATTTTACACTTTTATTTGTTTATACTTTTTAATTTTATGAAATATATTATTTTTAAACCAAATTCTACTATAACTTGTAAAATTTGCAAAATAATTTTCAAACATTATGAAAATATAGACTAATAAAAGTATATAATTTATTTATACCAATTAAATTCTACTTATTTTAAAATTTGTTCTATATAATATATGTATAAATTCAAATAATTTCTTGGTTTTGTTTTTTTTATTAAAAATTGGTTTCTGTAGGCAAAATATGTTTCTGATGTCAATTCAGTACTGAGTTTGTCTTTCCTTTCTCTTGCTACGAGTTTTTTTTATTTTTTTATTCTTTTCTTTTAAATTTTGTGGGTCAAGCAACGACAAGATAAATACGGGGATAATATAAATAATAATAGCAATTATTCAAGCAAAAAATAAAAAAATTAATTTTATTCCTTTTTTTAAAAAAAAAAATTGATTTCTTTTAATCTCTTAATTTAAGTTAATTAAATTAAAAAAATTAGTATAATATATAAAATTAATTTATAATATTACTTTATTATTAGAAAATAATTATATTCAAGAATTTAATTTTCCTTTTCATAATAATGATTTAAAAATAACATTATTTTGAATTTTCCATTTTGTAAGTTAGTGGCTAATTAATATGGAAGGAAAATTTTTTATCCATTATCCTGTGATACTTTAAAATTTTCAAAACATGATAATTTAATTCATTAATATTTGATGAAAGAAAATTGAAATCTGGATGAGAAAATTGAAATCTGGATGTTATATATTCAAATATTTAAGTCTTATACCTCTTCATGTCATTAAAACCATCACACTATTGAAGTGGAGGTGTGATACCAATCAACCTCTAAAATCCAAGTTTTTATGATAACTTTACATTTGTCTTTAGTTTGAAGTCCAATTTTTAATAATGCATCCAGCGAAAGAGTGTCCTATACTATATATTATAACATGACAGCAGGCAATGACAGGCACGGTAATAATTTCATATAGAAAATGAAATGGACAGCTTGAATACAAGAAGCCACAATTTTGGAGAACAAAATTATACATGGCAGGTAAGAAACAAAAAGTATTACACCAGTGCTCAATGGTCGAATGCCTGTCTTATAATGGAAAAGGTCTAAAATTCAAATCCTCGCAATTTCTCTCTTATAAAATTTTTCAGTCAAAAAAAAAACAAAAGTATTACAAAGTTGCTGCAAAGAATATACGAACCTATAGTAGCTTCCAAACATTACCTGATGCTACTAAAAATACATGTAAAAATGAGAGAGAGCACCAACTACAACAAAATTCATTTCCAGCAGCCTCAAATAGACAAAGATAAAAACCTAATAAATTAGAGAGAGAGAGAGGAAGAACTTGGAGGAACTGCAAAATTGTACAGGGCAGTGCTTAGGTACACAGTAAAGGGGTAAAACAACTTTCAGAAAAACCACCATCTTCTTTGCCGACTCTTCTGCAATGAATATACGCAAAAATTACAGCATTTCAACAGTTGTAAAATTGCACCCTACCATAATAGACCATAGCTACAAATGCTCTCAAGTAAATCAAAGAAAACTAAGAATCAAGCATAAATGTGATCAGAAGTGGAATGGAGGAGCGTTTTGTATTTGGCACCTAACTTTCATGGTGAGTGAAATGTGATTAAAAATAAAAGCTTTTGAAACCAAGCTACTTAAGAAAGCCCTATAATGCAATTGTACAATAACAAATACCAAAGAATGTTAGACCCAGTGTAGAATCGCATGTAAAATGGTAGAATCAGTTCAACTTAGTTGGCAGACAGCCAAAATAGATTTCGTTATTTCTCTTATTTTTTAATAACAGACTACGTATTGAATAGATCAATTTATTTATAAAAAGAAAAAAAAAACGAACAAATTATACAAATGAAGTCATCAATCCACTTGAAGTCCAAAGGCTCAAACTGAAGCAGCTAAGGAAATCTCTGAGCCTCAACTGCATATCATTTTGGTGAATGGAACAAAAAAAAAGAATTTATACTACCATGTATCAGCATTAACTAACATAAGTTATGCTAGCATTGAGCTTTTACAGATTAAACAGTTTAAACATAATAACAATCTTAAATTAGAATGCGGTAACATGACATTTTCAAATGTGTAGCAAACATTCATTTGCATGGTGTACACATGTTGGGGAATGGGATGCAGACGACAGAGCCTTAGTTGCACAAACTGCGCAAGAATTATTCATGTATAAACAAAGGACCAAAATTAATACCAAAATGGCAAAATGAATGGCATGATTGTATTAGATCAATACTGGTAATAATCTCGCCACATTTACCCAATTCAAGATCATTGAAAATAAGTGAAAATTTTGAACTTAGAAGGAAAGAGGGGGGAAACCTTTTTATCGTTATTCTGTGACTGCATTATGATAGGCTGGGAAAGGACCCCATTATTGACATTTTGAATGTATGGTCGCACATTCTCTTCCAAAATCTCATTCAACTGCAAAACACAATAATCACATAGGACATCAATTCATAGAATTTTGAGAGAGAAGAAGGGCGAGAAAATATGGGGGCAAAAAAGACAAAAGAATGAAGTTAAAGAAGAAGAAAACTGCATCAAACATATGGCAGTGTTACATGGCGAAACCCTTCAGAAGCCTTGCAGAAAAGCATTTGGAAGCTCATGCATACAGGTGCAAAACAAAATGCTATAATCTCAAGTCTCTTCTTTTAAAAAAAAAAAAAAAAACTCTCATCAGGTGTACTTCCAAAGTTTTTTCATGGGTCAGATATGCAAAGTGTTGTTTTGGCATTGTCATTTTTGAAATTTAGACTGTTGAGAACAAATATGAAAAAAGCATCTTAAAATCCCTTCAAGTAGCCATTGTCTCCAAAAGTAGGAAAGAAGCAGCCAGAAAAGAGAACTAATTCATTTAATATGTTAAATTGAGAGTTGCAGGCAATGGCAGTAGGGATGATCATCATTTCAGCAACTCCAGTGGCCATAAGGCCCAAAAATAAAGAATTTTAATCCATGTAATTTTTCACAATTCTACTAATCCAAAAAGAGAAAAAATTCTCATAATAGTACCATAACAATGAACCTATTTTGAACTTCAAATAGATTTCAATTTAACTACCTACAACATTTTAGTAAACAAATGCTGCCCACAAAAATAATATATTCTCAAATGGTTCAATTTCTTAATAATTATTATGCTCTGTACAATCTCTCTAATGATGTCAACAAGTTAAATATGTCATTGAATTTGAGAGATATGAGACAAGTAATATAATATATGGGAGTAGATGAAAGTTTCACCAACCTTTTCTTGGCGCCATTTAGTTTCCCATTGTGCATCCAAAATTTTATCGGAAATTTCCCTTTGTGCATTCAGAAGAACAGTCATCTCATAGAACTTTTCTGGATTTTTAAAATCTTCCTCGCTCCAGGATGATGCATTCAATGGAAGGTCCAGCTCCTATCAACAGACTGCAATTAGCCACATTACAGAAACGAGCAAAACAATCCACATAGCCACATTGGAAAAGGGGCTGTCTCTGGTGCACAAGGAAAAGAGATATGAAGGGAAAATTTTGTAAGATAGTGGTAAGACCAATTATGCTTTATGTTAAATAAGCCAAGTTGAACGTCAATGCAAAGACCAATAAATGGTACTGCAGGAAAGAAAAGGAATAAATGCATCCAACAAAATTCAGAAGAACAAAATAAGAAAAAGTTGATGGAAGGTCTGACCACATGTAGCGCAGAAAGTGCAAGCATGACCAAAAATGACATCGGTTGAACTTATTGGTACCTCATGTCCATTCTAGCCCCTTATAACATTACCAACTAAGCCAATGGTCAATTATTTCCAATTTCATGAAATCCAGCATGATTATGATGTTGAGCCCTCATCATATTTCCCAAAAGGCTCAAACCTACAAATATTTCGAACCAAGTGTAAAGGAACCTATGCTTAGCTATCTAGTTTCTACTTTGAAGCAGTCAATTTTATGATTAATTTCAAGGGACACTGCTTCTCTACCAATTATCCAATCCACATCACCTCTGAAATGAGCATTGTTATAGGCAACTTTGAAATTAGTTTACCTAAATAAGCAAAAAAAGTATGGGTGTCAGGAACAACCATCAAACATAATTCTTTGTACTTTTTGCTTTCTCCACTTGAAACAACACTATAACATAAAAAGCATTCAGTTCCAAATTATATCTGCATCTTTTTGTCTTGTCCAAAAAAAAAAAAAAGCATGGGATAACATTTCATGCTAGTGAAACAGAAAGGAGAACTTACGTGAGGTTTGTGCTAATGTCATTGTTTAGTTAGTCATTGAATCTTTATTTCCAAACATTGGCATCCAAGATGTGTACAATCATTGAAGAAAAAGAACCCGCATACACAGTGCAGGCAACAAATACTCACACCCCAATTTTGTGGCCTTGGTGGAGGATCAAGTTTCATGACCTCTGCCTCCAGTGCCTTTTTGGCCTTGTAGTAAGGGATGTTTTTCACAATCACAGGGTCTTCTCTGGCGCGAACAGGATCTACTGAGATCAAGGCCTGTGAATGATAAGTAAATTCAAATCTTGGCAAAAAAAAAAAAAGGAACCATATGCAAATGCATAAAGTACATTTAGATTAAATATCCAAGAGTTTGATTGGCCACACAATGAAAGTTTAGGAATGACATTAGAAAACCAACAGAGCAATAATAATTATATAGAACCAACACCTTCTAATAGACATCTAAAAATTCAAATATGAAGTTTTTATGGATACTAGAGCCAAAATAAAAGAACATAAATGATAATAATAATAATAATATATAATAATAATAAGATAAAGATGAAGAAGAAAGTTTACCGATAAGCAATCTATCACGTGAAAGATGTTAATTCTGCTCCTAAATAAACCTAATGCAGATTATCTCATACAAGTATCAATGATTCAGCACTTCAAACCAACTCAATCATTCTGGCTATAATGATAAAATGGTTATAGAGCAATTTGGCTATTTATTTTATTCCCATATAATTCTCACTTCCAGCAGTTGAAGTTGTTTTTTCTTGTGAATTCGTTTATTAAAATTCCACCATTTTTATCCTGAACATGGAAACCCAAGGAGTTTAGAGATTAAATGGCTGTGCAAGATGTGAATGAAAAGCTTGGCCAGTAATTGTAAGAATTGTTCCATGAAAATCTCAACAGTATCTTTTAGGTTGCCAAGGACACATACCCAAAGGCTTATCAAAACATAAAGGAGCCTATTTCAGGTTCTTCAACATGCAGGGATAACATTGTTGATGACCCCTCAAAAACAAGCTATAACTCTAAAAAGGGCATTTGGCTAGCTAAAGAAAATTTTACAATGTGGTGGATGAAATATTTATGTCCTAGGTTTGAAATTATTTAAACATTATGCATTTATATTTAACATCAGCAGGGTGAAAGCTATAAATTAAATAATATGAAACTAACTCAATTGCAAACCAAAGGAAGTATAGGCTTATGTGTTCTCAACACACCCCCTATAGGCTTATGTGTTCTCAACACCCCCCCTAGGCAACAAGGATTGACACAACTTGAGCAAACATGAAAAAACAAACAGAATCAGAAAGCAGGAAAAGAATAAATAAATGAATAGATGGTGGATTGACTAAAAATGCAGATGTAATAAAAATAAACCAGTCAGAACGACCATTTCAAAAGGAAACCCAAAAGACAGAGTATCATGTAATCATGGAGAATTGGGCATAAATACAACAGAAATTATAGGGTCAGAATCTTATTGCAATTTATTGTTTTTGAAGTAGAAATCTTCTAGCTATAAGTTGTCTTGCCAAAAATCAAATTTTAAAATTATCTTTGCTATTTGATATATTTTCCAATGGAAATATTTGTTTGATCCTGATCACTGCACCACTATTATATCATGAAAACCTTAATTGTTCAGTATTCATATTGATATAAATGTTTAACCTTAAATATCACTACTGCAAATCTCTTGTACAAATCATATATTTAATGCGTAACAACTTTCACAATTCAAGGAAATTATCATACTTCCTGGAAGTGCTCCCATCCTGGTTTTTGCTTTGCTACCAAATCTCGAAGTTGATCATACCGCATAGATTCCTAAACCAAAAGTAATCAAATTGTTATATGAAGCCACTGGTTCAATCACTGCTTAACAAACTACAAAAGGTGATGAAATGCCAATTTGGCTCACAGCCCTAGAAGGCCTTACATACTTTGGAATAACTACAATGTTCACACAGGATATTCTATTTTACAAAAATATGTTAAAAAGTGTTAGATTAAAAATTCAGCTTTGTTGATTAAGAGAGAAATCTCTTCTTTTCTCATATGTATTCTCTGTACAATGCATTGATTTATACATAAACTAGATTCTAAACTAGGAAAGAAGATTAAAGAGGAAATAAAACAAAATCACACACATCACTCCTAAAATCAAGCTAGAAGATCTGAAATATTCACAGGTCAACACTCCCTCTCGAGTTGGTGCATAGATATTGCACATGCCCAACTTGAAAATCAACTTGTGAAATTGTTTACCATTTAGTCCCTTAGTTAGCATATCAGCAATTTGATTGTCTGAGATTACATGAGTGAGTTTTAGTAAGTCCTGCGTAACTTTGTCCTTTATAAAGTGTCGATCAATCTCAATATGTTTCGTTCGATCATGCTGAATCGGATTGTGAGCAATACTAATAGCCGTCTTGCTATCACTAAACAAGGATAGGTTGTTTCTCTCTGTCAGTTGCAATTCTTCCATAGTCTTTCTTAACCAAAGTAACTCACAAACACCCTGAGCCATTACTCTATATTCCGCTTCAGCACTAGAGCGAGCCACCACATTCTGTTTCTTACTTCTCCACGTAACGAGATTTCCACCTACAAAAGTACAATAGCCAAATGTTGATCTTCTATCATCCGGGAATCCAGCCCAATTCACATCTGTACATGCTTCCAGTTTTAGGTGGCCATGCTTAGAAAATAGTAACCCTTTCCCTGGTTCAGCCTTTAGGTATCTCAAGATACGAAAAACTGCTTCAAGATGAGAACTCCGAGGATCATGCATGTACTAGCTAACTATGCTCACAGCGTAGGCTATATCAGGTCTAGTATATGACAGATAGATCAATCTTTTTACTAACCTCTGATATCTCGCTAATTCCACTGGGTTGCCCGAGCCAGCTTGTAATTTATGATTAGCCTCAATAGGAGAGTATGCAGGTTTACATCCCAACATTCCAGTTTCTTCCAAGAGATCCAAGATATACTTCCTTTGAGAAATCAAGATCCCTTTCTCCGATCTAGGTTCCTCTATACCAAGGAAATACCGCAACTTTCCCAAATCCTTAATTTCAAATTCTTTAGCCAACAACTTCTTCTGACAAACAATTTCTTCCTTATCATTTTCAGTTAATACCATATCATCAACATAGACAATTAGAAGGGTAAACTTCCCATTAGAGTGTTTAACAAACATTGTATGATATGCATTACTTTGAGAATACCCAAATGAACTCATGGCCTTACTGAATCTATCAAACCATGCCCTTGGTGATTGTTTTAACCCATATAATGTTTTCTTCAATTTGCATATCTTTCCTTTTGTCTTCTCATTATGAAACCCTGGAGGTATTTCCATATATACCTCTTCCTCTAATTCTCCATGTAAAAAGGCATTTTTAACATCAAACTGGTGTAAATCCCAATCAAGATTCGATGCACAGGACAACAAGACTCTGATAGTATTCATTTTCGCAACAGGCGAAAAAGTTTCTTGGTAATCTACTCCATAAGTCTGAGTGAAGCCTTTTGCTACCAATCTGGCTTTATACCTCTCAATAGATCCATCTGCTCTATGTTTTATAGT
>CANXYC011077164.1:0-10604 GCA_948193065.1 Aleurites moluccanus | reverse complement strand
AGAAGGAGAGAGAAAAATGGTTGGTGAAATGGTGATGAAGATGAAGAACAATGAAGTGGTGGGAAAAATCCACTCAAATATCAAAGGTTTGATCTTATACACCATTCTTATGATTATCAAATTGAAACCTAGCCATCCAACTATCCATTATTCTTACTTTTATACTATTGGTTAATCAAAGTCAACAATGATGGCTTATATGTAAATTTGATACACCAAATCCAAAACCAAAGCTAATAATCCTATACTTTGAGCTTATGATATGAATTGTGAAACCTATTCATCTAACCATCCATTTCTTCATCATTTAATCCAATGGTTAGATTTAATCAAGCCTAAAATAATTCCATAAGGTTGCATACACCATAATATTCCATATCGCAAAGGAAAAGATCATATTGCCCTTAGTTCAACCGAAGCACCTCAAGCACCTCAATTGAGCAGCTTACCGGGTACTATTTTCAATCGGGTTTATTTCTCCATCAAAATTTCAAATAAATTAAATAATATCATTTTCAATTCCTAATTTTATTTTCTACCTTCAAATATCATGTTTATTTCCATAAAACTCGAAGAGGTGCGAAATGACCATTTTGCTCCCAGTTCACCAAAAACTGAATTTTTTCCGATTTCTTCCTAACAGCCTTTAAATCACTTTTACATGTGTAAAACTTTCTAAAACATGCATATTCATATAATTTAAGCAATAAAATGCATATTATATATCATATAAACAAATGCAAAACCCTATAGTTTTGCCCTTTTAAAGCTTAAGTTCTAAGTCTTTAAACTGGGGTGTTACATTTCCCTTTCAGATGGCAATCCAGGTAAATCTTTTGGAAATAAATCCAGATATTCATTCACCACCAGAATCTGATCTACCCATTTTTCAATCATCTGGGTATCAATCATATGGGCCAAATAACCTTGACATTCCTTCTGGAGAACTCGTCTAGCTCTTATAGCAAAAATAAGGCTCGCCGAAATACCATGTCTTTCACTTTGAAATACAAAACTAGGTTGCCCCTCTAGTTGAAATTCTACTCTTTTCCCATAACAATCAATAGAGGTACGATGTTGAGACAGTCAATCCATGCCCAAAATCACATCTAACTACAACACAAGCAACTCTACTAAAGTCACTGGAAGTTTTCTATCTTCAATTTCTATTATACACATGTTATATTCTCTATCCACATTGACCGTTTTACCCAAAGGTGTAGAAACCTCCAATGGTATCTCCATTTGTTTACTACCCTCACCCCAATTCTTTGCAAATACAGAAGATACAAATGAATGGGTAGTGCCAGAATCAAATAACACTGTAGCTAAATGTTTTTGAATTAGAAGTGTACCTTCCACCGTAGTATTTGAAGTCTGTGCCTCTTGGCGATTTAGGGCGAAAACTCTACCCTGACCTTTGCCAGCTAGTGGCTGTGCTAATGCAGTGGTAGTACCTTGGCCTCTACCTCCCTGGCCTTTGTTACCCTATTGACCCTGTTGTAATGTAGGCTATAACCCTGGGGAGGTAGTCTGCTGACCTTTCATCTGGAGGCAATCCTTGATGAAATGACCTTTCTGCCCACATTTAATACAAACCCCATTTAGCCATCTACATGTACCACCATGTCTTTTGCCACAATGCTGGCAAGTAGGATAAGTCTGACTGGTTTGCTCTGCTCTAGATACACCGGTAGACACTCTTAGGGCTGATGATGCAGCTACGGATCTAGTCTATCCCCTCGCCGTACTGACCACTGTCTGACTCTGTGCAAGCCTATAACCACTCTCTGTAGGCCTACTCTGGGAGCTCTGTCCTCCCCCTACTCTCTTCTATCCACCTTGACCTCGGCTACTACTCTTTTTTCTATGTTCCCTGGCTGCTCTTTCTTCTTTATATTTCAATTCCATCTGAGTAGCCTTGTCAATTATCTTAGTCAAGGATGTGAACTCCACTGATAGGAGCGAATTATGTAAAGAGGCATGCCTTCCACGTCTGAATCTATTAATCTCAGCAGCTTCATGGCACAATCTGTCGAGCAAATTTGACCAACCTCAGGAACTCTTTTGCATACTTTATCATGCTCATACTACCTTGCTCTAACCTCTTAAACTGCATCATCCTAATGTATTTTTCCCCCTCAGTGAGGAACTCATCTATCATAGATTGCTTGAACTTTGCCCAAGTAGGCGGATCATCACTATACAATATAATCTCTATATGCCTCTCAAACTAGTCCTAAGCTATATTTTTCAATAATAACCCAACCAGCTCAATAGTTCGGGCCTCTAAGCGGGGTAATCTTCGGACAACCTTCTCAACTTGTGATAATCTGGTAGGCTCATCTCCTTGCTCACCTTTAAACTCGGGCAATCCCAAGTTCAAAAAATTATACATTGAGATAACCCCCTTCATCGAGACCCCTTCTGACCTCTTAATGTACAACTGACTCTAGAGGTGGAGCAGTAACTGGTGGAGGTACAATGGGTGGTGTTGGCATTGGTGTTGGTATAGGTTCTTGCCTCATTCTTCTCAATTCAGTTATCTCTCTTTTTAACTGCTCATTTTCTCTCATTAGCTCTTCATTCATAGCTTCAATATTTTCTTCTACTGCCACCTCATCCATATCCACTCTTCATCTCACTGGTGGTGGCTCCACATCTTCAAATTGTTCTAGAGCTATCTGAGACTCAACCTCAGCCTCTAATCTCCTACAGCGACGAGGAGGACCCCGCCCCTCTAGCTTTGGTTCAATAGCACCTCGTCCTCACCCTCTCGGACGCCACCTAGGCGGCATTTTACTATAAACAAAGAAAAATGATCAAATATAAATTAATGATATGCAAATAAATACATATAACATATAACTGACAAATGATGATATAGGAATTCCTATTGCACAATAGTTTTCCTACAATTAATATCGTATATGCACCTTAAGTTATATTTTATGTAAATCATTTCTTTGCTCTAATACCAACTCTTTCACATCCCCCTCTTCAGGAAACATGACGTGTAATAACTCACCCAAGTTTAAAAGGAAATTAAGAAGAAATATTGAGAATTTAATTGAATGAAATATGTAATGAAAAAAAAAATTAATTCTAGTTAGAAGCTCTAAATAAGCTTAATTGTAAGCATCACATAGATCTCGATTTTTAATTAAATAATTATAGCTCTTTTGACAAAGTTACCTTAATGAACATTAAAATAGACATTATAAAGAGTGTATGAAAAATATATAGGGGAGAAATTAAATATAGAAATATATTTAAAAAATTAAAGGGAAAATGAAATAGAAATTAAATTGAAAAATAGCAAAATGGTAAATATGGGTAAATTTTAAACCTACAGACATATATAACCCTTAGCCAAATGAAATCATCTTTTTCATTTGAACACCCCATGGCTGGCCACCATTGTTAAAGCTTGAAGAGAAAATTTTCTTCACATCATACCCAAAACCCATGATCCAACCTTCCATCCTTCACAAATAATCATCCCCATCATGTTTAATTAAACTATTTGGGCTTGGATCAAGTATTTGGAGCTAAGGATCTAAAGAAATAATTTCTTCACCTTACTCTAAAGTTTTATTTTTTGTTGTAAATAAAAGAATGGAGGCTGGGTAGTATTTCTATGTAGTTAGAATTGGAAGAAACATGTTAGATGGGAAGATTGAGTTAGGGTTTAGTTTAGGTAAAAATTTTCATTTTTGAGTTAGTGTAACATAAATCAAATTAATAGTACAAGAAACCTTATATGAGATTATATATAAGTAATTAGTGGTTAGAAATAGAATTGAGGCTTGTTGTGTGAAGTTGTATGCTTGGGGGAAATTCTGAAATTTCTGAATTTTTGAAGTTCCTAGTTGTGAGCAAACTATTGAGTCCTCAATTTCATAGCCTTAAATTCAGAAATTGGAAAATCATAAAACATAAAAGTTGTAGCTATATGTGTCCAAATTATATGTGTAGAAGTAAGTTTTGCCAAATTCGTACTCTATTGTAAGATACAAAGCCCTAATCAAGACCGGATTGGATTAGAGTTCCACTGACATACCCTACTTAGTTTTGCATTTTATAGGAGCATAAGATCTGATTTAGGAGAAACTCAGAACATGAAAAATGATCCTTTATGTATTATATAAAAATATATGAAAATATAATGGGAATTGGACACTTATATGCTGAGTTATAAATGAAAGAGTGAAGACTGTTCGGGTGAAAGTTGCAGGCTGGTTGCAGAGTTGCAGGCCCTAGTTTAGAAATTCACCATAAATTGTGTAGTGACCAAAATGGCCTCAATTTTGGATATGTTAGAACCTAATATGTCTAGTTTAATTAGAATAAATAATTGAAACAATTGGATAAGTGTAGTGGGAGATATTAGTAAACGAACCAGAATTGCCAAAACTTGAGATTTTGATAATTAAGGAGTTTTTCAAAGTTACTTTAGAATTTGTGTAATTCAACATTGGATTGAACCTAATTGTGTTTAAATTATATTATAGCTTCAAGAGGCAAAGAAAAGGAAGCTTAAGAAGGGAGCTTAGTTGGGTATTTTAGTTTGTAAGGTGAGTAACTATATATTACTTTATTTGTAATTTTTCCCAATTCTAATTATTAAAACCACCTTGTAATTTAATAAATATTAACCAATGCACATTGTTCCTTTTGCTTGAATTTTGTTTCCATTCAAGCATGTTTTCATCGGATTTATCGTTGCATATAATTGAATAATCTATTGAATCCGATATTTCTTGAATAGCCAAATGTGGATATATATATATGATATCGAATTGTTAACCTATTCTAGTAAAACAGATGTGTAATTTCACTTTGCTTCTGAATGCATCCTTGGTATTAATTAATTCGGATTATAGCCATTGGAATGACTTGACTTATTATCTTTTATCAAAAACCTAATTGATATCTTTCATATAATTACTTAATTATTGTTACATAATTGATATGAACATTGTTAATGTTAATGATAAATGCATAATGGACCATAGGTCATTATATAATGAACCCTATTAATGTATAGCATGTACATGACAGATATCTCTCTCGATGAGGATATGATAATACATCGAGATTTTATGCACATTGTACTTTTTGACTAAACTTAGCTAGAGGGGGGTAAGGCTCTAACCATGCAGTCTGATCAACCGTATGACTACCATGAAGGCATGCTACCAAGATGTAGCCTCTGCTGAGTTTTTTGATATATTGATTATCTGTCAACATAATGAAATACATTGGTATTCTCATTATTAGTAAATTGTATAGCATTTGTTATAACCAATTGTTGATAACCAATTCATTGGTATACCTTTAAATTTCATTTGACGATGTTCTTTACAATGTCTATGATTCCTCTTATTAATATTTGATATTCATTATTGTATATATGTATATTGAACTATTATCTTTCTTGTAAACAACATTGAATACCTAGCCACAAGTATGGCAATATGTTGTTACTCACTGAGATATTCGTATCTGACTCTCATGGATTTATATTTTTCAGGAGCAAGATAGATAGAGGCGATTCCACTTCTTCCCTCTTCCTCCGGAGTGAAATTTTCCGTATCTATGTAAAGACTTTTTATTTTGTAACTATGGATTTTTTTAGTAGTTCCATGGTTTTTTAATAAGGATTTAGTAAGATAATATGAAAAAATGAAGTTACATAAATGAGATGTAAATTATTGAGTTGGGGAAAAGGTATTAAATGTGATATGCGTGCTGTAGTATGAGATAAATAAGAGAATAGAAGTGTTGATTTGTGCAGGTTGTGTTATTGTTGAATATGAAGAGAGGGACTTGAATCCTGGGATAGATTGTAGAAGTAGGGAAGTTATGGCGAATTTTCTGTAGGAATACAGAATAGAGTTCTATGGGTTTAGGTGGCCTTATACCTTCCCCATACCCTAGAACCATCACATTTCCTGAAATTGGGATGTGACAGAGTTGGTATTAGAGCAAAGAAATAAAGGAAACATAATTAACTAGTTATAAGTGTCTTAAGTGTATAAGTGTACCATGGAGCATTAGGATTCCTGTAACGTCAATTGTTGTTATCTATTATGTGTGCATCTGTGTTCCGCTGATAGATATCTATTCCTTTTGTGTGTTTATAGAATATGCTGCCACGAGGATGTCCTAGAATTAGGGGATGGGGTAGAGGTGTTGTTCGTCCGGAACCTGTTAGATGGGGGCCACATCGCATAGGGCGACGAGTTGAGGCGGATGTGGGATCTAATATATCCCTAGAAAGAGAGGAGTCAGTTGGCCACCACCTGCAAGAAAATGGGTACAAGAGGAAATGGAAGCAGAGCCTATGAGGAGAATAAATGAGGAAGCCTTACTGCAAGAAATTAAGGAGTTAAGAAGAGAAAATGAGGAGTTGAGAAGGGCTCGACAAGAACTGGTGCCAGTTCTTATAGTTCCAGCTGCTCCTACACCATTAGTAGCTCCTCCACCACCATTAGTTGAAGAAGTACCATTTGAAAAGTTTTTAAAATTGAAGCTTTCTGAGTATAAAGGGGATTTGGATCCCACTGATTTTCTGGAAGAAATGGAAGACAAGATACACTTGTTATGTATTGCTGATAGAAGGGCTGTAGAACTTGTCAGGTTTTTTATGAAAGACCAAGCCAAAGATTGGTATAAGCACAGTGTAGTTGGGTTGCTCTAGGCAAATGTGAATATTACTTGGGAGCAGTTTAAAGAGATGGTTCTCAATAAATTCCTGCCATAAAGTGTAAGAGAAGCCAAGGCAATAGATTTTGAACGTGATCAATCTCCTGATATGAGTGTGTCTGAGTATGCTAGAAGATTCAGTAGGTTGAGCCGTTATGCCTCGACATTGGTACCCACAGAAGCTGCAAGGATTTTGAGATTCAGGAGAGGCTTAGTAGCACCTCTGTATAAGATTTTGGCTGCACATGAGTTTGATTCTTATTCGAAGTTAGTAGATAAAGCTCAGCTGATTGAAAACAAAGAGATGGAAATTAAGGCAGAGAGAGAACAAAAAAGGAAGAGCAGTAATAGAGATCAGGGCAATCAGAGAAGATCTGAGGGACAAGATTATCATACTAGACCTGCTATAGGAGGGTTTCAATCATCTCAGAGTAGACAAGGTGATAGTGCTAGTAGAGGTCATACTCGATCAGTGACAGCTTCATTAGTTCCTCGACCAGTTACTAGTATTATTAGACCTAAACAGTCAGGACAGTCCATTCCCATCTGCAGAATATGTAACAGAAGACATCCTGGTGTATCTAGGGTAGCTATTGGGGCTTGTTTGAGATGTAGACAATAGGGTCACTTTATCAGAGATTATTCATTTACTAGGGGAACATAGGGAGCACCTGTAATGTCACAATCTACGGTGCAGGAAAATGTTAATAGACCTCCACTTGGTTGGGGTTGAGGTCAGACTGTAGCACATTCATCAGCTCAGACATCAGCTGGACGAGGTCAGAGTAGAGTTTTTGCTATCTCCCAATAGGAAGCTCGGGCATCTAATGCAACAGTAGAAGGTACAATTTTAATTCAGACAGAGTTAGCTAAAGTGTTATTTGATACTGGCACTACACATTCTTTTGTATCTTCTGCTTATATAGATAAATTAGGAAAAGTGAGTAGAAAAATGGAAACACCTTTGGAGGTTTATACGCCGTTGGGTAAAACTATTGTAGTGGATTGGGAATATGAAGGTTGTAGAGTGGGAATTGAGGGAAGAAACTTTCCAGTGACCTTGATTGAGTTACCTATACTGGAGTTAGATATTATATTAGGTATGGATTGGTTATCCCAGAGCTGAGCCTTTATCGATTGTTATGGGAAGAGGATAGAGTTCAGACTAGAGTGTCAAGTTGCTTTTATATTTCAGGGTGAGAGAGGTTACGTATGGGGTAATATCATTTCAGCTATTGGTGCTCGGAGATTGTTGCGAAAGGGATGTCAGGGATATTTAGCTCAAGTGATTGACACAGGAGTATCTGTATCTGGGGTTGATCAGATTCCCATAGTAAATAAATTTCCTAATTTTTTCCTGGATGACTTACCAGGATTAGCACCCTATTGGGAGATTGAGTTTGAGATCGAGGTTATTCCTGGTATTGATCCGATTTTTATCCCTCTTTATCGTATGGCTCCTATGGAATTAAAAGAATTGAAAGTACAACTTCAGGAGTTGTTAGATAAGGGTTTTATTAGACCCAGTAGTTCACCATGGGGTGCTCCAGTGTTATTTGTGAAGAAGAATGATGGGTCCTTACGGATGTGTATAGACTATCGGCAGTTGAATAAAGTAATGATCAAGATTAAATATCCTTTGCCAAGTATAGATGATCTGTTTGGTCAGTTACATGGGGCCAGTCATTTCTCAAAATTTGATCTGAGATCTGGGTACCATTAGTTGAAGATTCGAAAAGAAGATTGTGAACACTCATTTTTTATATCCCTTGGACTTGCATCGACCCGAACGACATTCCCCGGAATCAAACCCGCACCCGGACGGACTCGAGACAGCCTCAGGATGAAGCTGGGTCACTGTGTCGCCCTCCAGGCTTGGCATTGCCGCCAGAGGGGGGTGGCTGCGGCAGCCACCAAGCCCAAGGGCCTTTGCTGCGGTGCCGCCCTCCCTCAGGGCCTGTGCCGCCAAAGCACTATGGCGGCGCCGCCACCCCCCTTTGGCGGCAATAGCTCCTCTTGCTGGAGGCAGCGACGTTCTGCACTTGATTTCTTCCGAATTCCACATCGAAAAATGATGGGATTTGACCCCCAAAGCTCCTATTATAAATAGAGAGCCTCCCCCCACCTTCCAAACACATAAAAAACACAGAGGGAGACACAAAAATACACAGTGAGACACAGAAACACACCGAGACTCGCGAAAGCAAGGAGAAAAAAGACAAGAAATCATTTTCGTCACTAGATTTCATCTTTTTTCCTCTCCAAGTGATATTTTCTTCTTCTTTAGCCCTTTTCGATTTAAAAGAGTTGCTATTAGGGGCATGTTGAGCCTCTCAGTTCAATCTTTCCTCGAAGCAAGGTCCCTCCGCCGATTCACTTTCTTAAGAGCTAAGAAGGCATCCCGACCCATTTCCTTGGGCATCATCCGATCTAAGGTGGAACGCCGCTCCGGAAGAGCACTCCGTCGGCCAGCATCCCTAAAATCTAGGGCAAAGGTACATTTTCCTAACTCATCTTCTTTGTTTTGGTAGAGCATTAAAATAAAGAATCAAAGCATGATAAATTGGGCATAAAATCAACCCTCCTTCGCGAGAAGGAAGAACTGCGTGGGTTTTGATTCCCATTCGACGGGATATGCAGACAAGCTGTATGAAAGCTTCAAATCCAAAAAACGACAAAACCATTTCTTTTCTCTTAATTATTTGTTTAACTTTATTTGTTGTACATATTATTTGGGGAATGTGTGATCAACCTAGAACCCATAAGGGCTAGAGTTGATATCCCCTATTTTTGAGGTATTTAAGATGTAGTAATTCACTTTTATCGCTTTTCTCTTAATTGCTTTACTTGATTATATTGTTCATCCATTTAATTACTTGTTCATGCATCCTATATGTCATTTCTTTAATTGTTCATGAAAATCATTTTAAATTAAGGTTAAAATTAAAAACCAAGTTCAACCGAAAACCTAGTCCCCGAATCCTCCTTGGTTTCAAGGACTAGTGCATTTTTTTTTTCCTTTGGGATAAGATTGGAGTCAAAATAGGGTTTTTACCTTAAATTTTCCCAACAAAAATAACTTAAGGTGGCGATTTCAAAACATCAAAATCGTTTTCAAATAAAAGGCGCTAAGCTCGTCTCCTCCGTGAGAAATTGCCCCTACATGAGCGCTCCGATGCCTATAACGCCTCTTCTTCTCTCGAAGAGGGCGGGCCCGGACGGAGCGGTGCTCGGGCGAGGCCTCACAGTTGACGACTCCGCTAGGGACAAACTTTTTTCAAAAGTTAAAGAGGACTACCAATTGGTTGAAAATCTTTTTTTTTTTTTTTAAAAAAATGACTTTTTACCTGGCTTTTGGTTTAACCTTGATTTTTATGCATCACTACATCACCAGTTACGAAATGCAAACTTTGGATAGCGAGTAGAATTGATCCGACAACTCTTTTTGAGTATGTTGGGAGATAGCGAAAGCATCCACCTCGCGACGAATCCTTAAATACTTTTGAGGTGTAACGAGTAGTAGTACTGTCGGACCCATGCGAAACTCGTTGTTTCACATGTGGTTAGGTATATCACTGCTCTAGTGTGACGGGTACCCTTAAACCAAACCACCTATCCTTCATGTAATGAACATTAGACCTTGGACTTTAGGGTCCATGAAACATAATAATGTTAAACTGTCATCATGATCCGATTTTCCTCATACACATACATACATGCATTAATGCTTCATAAAGCATGCATTCCATTTTTTTGTGAGTCCAGGTTGTACCTTGAACCAGTTGAGAGTCAATCCAAATGGACCCAAGGCCCATCAACCTCAAATACCTCTCAACCCAATTGGACCCAAGGCCCATCAGCCTCAAACACCTCTCAACCCAAATGGACCTAAG
>CANXYC011076987.1:0-10061 GCA_948193065.1 Aleurites moluccanus | reverse complement strand
GTGAGTCATTTATTTATGGGACCCCTGCTAGGGAGGGACGTTATATTCCCTAGTGCAGTGCACTTTATGATAGTGTTGAGTATAAAGTTCAAAAGTGACCCAAATCCTGTGATATCATATATGTGCTACCTAAAATGATTTATATGAGTTATATTGGATTGTTATTACAGTAGAGTATTTATTATATTCTATGTTATATTTTATTAAATATTTTATGCATATTATGGCATTTATTATTATTATTCAGCATTTACTGCATTCTTATGCTTATGAACTCACTGAGTATTTTTATACTCATTCTCTCAATGTTTAATAATTTTTAGGTCTTCGGTGAGGCTCGTATTCCGTTGGCAATATTTTCTTCTGCCTTGGAGGTCTATTTCATGTAAAAATCAAACCCTAAAGTAATGTAAAAGAAAATGTATAAAATAGTTCCATAGTACTGTATATAAATTTTGGCATGTAGATAATGATAAAATTGCATATATATATTATGTTGATTATAGTTGATGTTTGAATTATTTATATATTTTTGAGATGGATGTTATATTTATTGATATTGAGATTGTTGATGGAGATCCAGAGGGATCAGGAGTTGGAGATGATTGTGAATATTATTAAAGTGTTATTTGTTTGTATTTGATTTTTTGCCATAGTTAAATTTTAGAGGAGATGCTGTCGAATTTTCCTCAGCACTTTTATATATTCATTAAGTTGTTTTTCTGTTGCATGCCATATAGATAGTTCTTTGGGGTTTTTCGTGGTATTGGTCGCTTATGCATCACCCATACCCTAGGACAGTAGCGACTCCCAGGTTGGGTCGTGACAGTAAGAGACACAGAGGCGAATGTAGGCGACAGACTGGTGCATGCATTAAATGCGGTCAACAAGGACATTTCATCAAAAACTATCCAATATAGAGTGAATTGTAGACTACTACAGTGGCATCATAGCCAATAATTCAGATGAGTCATAATGATAACAGAGAAGCTACAGGCAGAGGCAGAGGTAGAGGTGAAGGCCAGAGTAGTAGTCAGGTCCCGCAGAGAGAGGCTAGGGTTATGTATTTGCAGTGAACACCCAAGAAGCCTAAAAAGCATACAACACAGTGACATGTATGATCATAATACCAAATAAAATAGCATAAGTATTATTTGATTCGGGTGCCACAAATTCATTTGTTTCACTTATTTTCGCACCTAAATTAAAAATAGAGAGACAATTAATGACAATACCACTTGAGATATCTACACCTATAGGAGGAGAGTGTAGAAGTAAAATATATTTACCTGGGCTACAAAGTAGAAATTAAGGGTAGAATTTTGCATGCTAATCTAGTAGAATTACCTGTACTTGAACTTGATATTATATTAAAGATGGATTGGCTAACAATTCACCTTACAGTAATCGACTGTTATGAAAAGAAGATCAAGTTTCAACCAGATGGGCAAGAAGAATTTGAGTACCAGGGTGATAAGAGGGAATCCGAGATTAAACTTATCTCGACTATTTGAGCTAAGAAACTTCTTCGAAAAGGATACCCAGCTTACCTGGAAAATGTGATTGAGATTCAGAAGGCTCTAAAGGGAATTGATCATATTCCTATTGTTAGAGAGTTTCATGATGTTTTCCCTGAAGATTTGTCAGGTTTACCTCCGAAAAGGGAGTTTGAATTTGAGATTAAGGTGTACCCTAGAACATATTCAATTTCCACCCCTCTATATAGGATGGCACCTATAAAACTGAAGGAGTTGAAGGTACAATTGCAGGAATTATTGTATAAAGGATTTATCAAGCTGAGTAGCTTACCATGGGGCACTCTAGTATTATTTGTAAAGAAGAAAAATGATTCATTATGAATGTACATTAACTACAAATATCTTAATAAAGTGACTGTTAATAATAAGTATCATCTATCGCAGATTGATGATCTACTTGATCAATTACAAGGAGCAAACCATTTTTCTAAAATTGATTTAAGATCGGGGTATCATCAGTGGCATATTAAGAAAGAAGATATACCCAATACAGCTTTCAAAACTCAATATGGATACTATGAATTTTTTATGATGCCATTCGGGTTGACAAATGCTCCAACTACATTTATGGATTTGATGAATCGGGTATTCAAGCCTTACTTGGATAAGTTTATCGTTGTGTTTATTGATGACATCATTATCTATTATAAAAGTAAAGAAGAGCATGAAGAGCATTTGAGAACGGTGCTACAGACCTTACGAGAGCACCAGTTATATGTTAAACTGTCGAAGTGTCAATTTTGGCTCACTGAAGTATGTTTTATGGGACATGTTGTCAGCAAGGAAGGTATAAAGGTGGACTCCCAGAAAGTAGAAGCAGTTGCTAATTGGCCACGGCCTACTAATGTAACTGAGGTGCGCAGTTTCCTTGATATGGCTATATATTATTGGCGATTTATTAAGGATTTGTCGAAGATTGTAGCTCCATTAACTAGATTGACTAGAAAATAGAAAAGTTCCAGTGGATTGATAAATGTAAAAGAAGTTTCTAGAATTTGAAGTCATGCCTCACGTCTGCACCAATGTTACCAATGGAGAATGATAAATTTAAGGTGTATTGTGATGCATCTATAGTCGGATTGGGTTGTGTTCTAATGCAGAATAAGAGGGTTATTGCCTATGCTTCACGACAGTTAAAGAAGCATGAGATGAATTATCCGACATATGACCTAGAGATGGCTGGAATGGTATTTACTTTGAAAATTTGGAGACATTATTTGTATGGGTCAAAATGTGAGATTTATATGGATCATAAGAGTTTACAATATATCCTGTAGCAGAAAGATTTGAATCTTCGGCAATAAAGATGGGTATAATTACTTAAAGATTATGATTGTGAGATATTGTACCACCCAGGAAAAGCCAATGTGGTTGTTGATGATTTAAGTTGAAAGTTTAAGGGTAGCCTAGCCCACATTGCAGTTGCAAGAAGACTATTGATCCGGAATATGAAAGAATTAAATGATATGGGAATTCAATTAAATTGGAGACCCAAGATCGAAATCAGACTTTGATAGCCCAACTTCATGTGAGGGCGATGTTAATTGATGATATTAAAGCAATACAGGATAAGGATCCTCATCTATTGAAGTTAAAAGAAAATGTTCAAGCTAGGAAAGCTCTTGAATTCATAGTAGATAACGAAGTATTGAAATGTGAGAAATGACTGTATGTACCTAAAATAGATGGGTTAAGGGAACAAATCATGAAATATATGCATTATGCTTATTATAGTGTTCATCATGGGATTACTAAGATGTACCATGATTTAAAGGAGCATTGTTGGTGGCCAAATATGAAGAGGGATGTAGCTAAATTTGTTTATACTTGCTTACCCTACCAGCAGGTTAAATTTGAACATCAGAAGCTATCAGGATTACTCCAGGAGATAAAGTTACCACAGTGGAAATAGGAGTAAGTCACCATGGATTTTATAGTTGGTTTATTGAAGACCACATGAGGATATGACTCCATTTGGGTTATAATAGATCAATTGACTACGCCCAGTTGTATGTTGATAAGATAGTACAACTCCATGTTGTACCATTGATGATTATTTTTTATAGAGGAACACAATTTACTTCAAGATTTTGGCAAAAATTCCAAGAAATACTGAGTACTCAGTTACAATTTAGTACGGCTTTTGACCCCCAAATAAATGGCCAATAAGAATGCATTATATAAACACTAGAAGACATACTTCGATTATGTGTATTGGACTTCAGAGGTAATTGGGATCAATATCTATTATTGATTGAGTTCTCCTATAATAATTATCATTCATCTATCGGGATGGCTCCTTATGAAGTGTTATGCAGCAAGTGTAGATCTCTTATTTGTTAGGTGGAACCAGGAGAAAAATATTTGGAAGGCCTTTAATTGATTAAAGAGAAAATGGAGAAAGTTCCTATTATTAAGGAGAGAATGAATATTGCATTCAGTAGACAGAAGAGCTACGCAAACCTAAAGAGAAAAGATGTACATTTCATCGAAGGTGATTATGTTTTTCTTAAAATTTCACCTATGAAGGGTGTGATGAGATTTGGTAAGAAGGGAAAATTATCACCTAGATACATCAGGCCATTCGAAATTCTAGAGAATATTAGTAATGTTGCATATTGACTAGCGTTTTCACCTAATTTGGGTCACGTGCATCCTGTGTTCCATGTGTCAATGCTCTGCAAATATGTAATCGATCCATCGCATGTATTGGAACCATAAGACATTGAGGTAGATGAAGACTTGACATACGAGGCAGTACCTATGAAGATAATAGATTGTCAAGTCAGGCAACTGCGTAATAAGGAAATTCCTAGGGTTAAAGTTCTATGGAGGAACCAATCAATGCAAGAATGAATGTGGGAGAGAGAACAAGACATGCATACAAAGTATCTGTATTTATTCCAGTAATGAGGTACGTATAGATATAAAATTTGAAGATGAATTTTATTAAAGGGGGTAGAGTTTAATACCCTAGAATTTTAACACTGTTACTAGGTAGTTCTTTTAAAGTTAGTTCAAAAATGCTTAGATAAGTACTTCAATCTAATAGACTGAATCTAAAGCAAATCTAAAGAGTATTAAATACTGACTAGTGCAGGATTATAGAACTAATATAATGTTAAGTAATGGTGAAAAGAAATAATAGAAAAGTGAAAAAGAATGATGGAAAACTATAAAAGTGACAAAACTATAAATAAGTGGAACCTCAATGGCAATTTTGAAAACTCATACCCTAGTACAAAATTTTACCCTAGGAAAGTATAATATGAAACTACAACTAAAAATAAGCCTAAACACTCCCCATAACCAAATTTGAAAATCTATAGAATTTACATAATAAGTTACAGAAAACTTTCGGGTCAAAAGTCTAAATACTAAAAGTTTAGGGGTATAATTACAAATACCAAAAACTTCCGCCTATAAATATCACACTTAAGATATTATCCATTCATCTTCATCTTCTCCTTTTTCTTTTTACTATGGCTAGAACCATCTAGCTCAAATCCACCCAATTTTCGTGCAAATTTTCAAGAAAACCTTGACTTTCTAGCAAAACTAACCTAGTTTCATCAAGAATTCACCAAAAGAACTAAGGAAAATTCAAAGGGTATCTATTGGAGGATTCGGTCACCACACCCATATAAGGTAAAATGAGGTTTCTTCCATTCTTTTGGTTTATATTAGTGATTTAGATAATGAATTAGATGTTTGTAACAATCAATTGCATTAAGTAGCTCAAATTGATAGAAATTCTCAAATTCAAACCCTAATTTGAATATGTAAAGTACCAAACCCTAAATTAATCATATACAATTCATAATTAGGTTAGAATATGATTAATTATATCCATTAGAAGATAAATTTGTGTAGTTTTAATATAGATACTAAGGAGGAATATAATTGCTCATTTTGCCTCTTATAATTATTCTTAGAGTTTGGAAGCAAATTTGGGCAATTGGTTAATATAAGTGAGTTTCTTATACACCATATTACATGTAAAAATTGCTAAATTGAAGGATGGAATCCATTTAGGAAAACCCAAGTTTTTGGCTGAACCATCCTTAGTGAAATACCATGAATTTTGGCTTTGTTTCCTTGGTTTTTCAAGCCTAATTTGATTCATTTGGAATAGTTTGATGTTTGATTTGAATTGCCTATTATTTTTCCTACATGGTGAGCTTGTTGATTGATATTTGGGCTATGCCAAAATTATACCAAAACCCTATCTATATGCCTTATGAAAGTTGTACACCAAATATTTGTCAAAATACCTAAATGAACTCTCCATTGACCTACCAAACCAATGTCATTGTAGCCAGCGATGTTGGCTAGCCAATTACTCTAGCGCAACTAACATTGGTTAACCTCCTTTATATCCAACCCATACTTGATTGTTATATCAATTGTGATACCTATTATAGATACCATTTCTTGTATATGAGCCAATGTAAACATTGATGGAATATTGAATAAGTTTACTGTTTATTGATATGTCACTTGTATACTTTCCATTTCTATTGCTATATTGATATTGGAAATACCTTTTATTACATTATGAATATTGATTTGATAGAGTTACCTTATCGATGGGATAGTGGGTGAGTACCATCGACATTATGCACAATGAATACCAATATTTTCATAACCGAACCGATTAAAGAACTAGTGAAAGCAGAGAGTTAGAGGTCTGACTGAAATAGAATCGATTAAACTAAAAAACCGGTATACATATATATGTATATATAATTTGACATTTATTATATATATGATGAAAATAAATATAATGCAATTATGGATAAATCAAGAACATATATAAGATCATATTTCTTATGGTGTCAATCCAATCACATTAAGTCAAAAGTTATATATATAGTAAGATATGGATATTCACTTACTCAAACATCTACTCACGCAATAAGGTAACATATAATAGGGTCATGATTTTGGCATCAGGTAGGTTTTGGCATCGGGTAAAATTGAAACGAAGCTACTAAAGTTCTCTTAATTTCTTTTAACTCAAAACGACGCCATTTTAAGTTGACAAAAATGACGTCATTTTGATCAAAATTTAAAAATAAAAATAAAAAAGTTGACCTGTATGAACCTAAAAACTCATCGGTTCAACCGGTTCATCAGTTTTTGATCTGATTCTTTGGGGACCGGTAAAAGGGGTTGACCAGCCTAGTCTAGTTTTTCAGTTTCTAGTTTTTCAGTTTAACCAGCTGATTCGATTCGATTTTAATAACCATGATGAATACCGTAACCCTAGCTGGGAAGGATAATTGTCCTAGCCATAAGGTCTGGCCCAACTTATGTAATTCATAAATGATTTATATAATGTTATAAGTATTAAGGCACATTATCTATCATTTCTACATTACTGAACATTGTTTATGATAGTTAGTGTGCAAATCCATTATCTATTATTTGTTTATCCTGTATCTTGCAACCTACCTAACCCAAATGTGATATAATATATATTGAGCTCACTGAGTATATTCATACTTACTTTATAGTGGTTTAATATTTTCAAGTCAAAAGTAGAGAGCGGGTTCCAAGTCTCTTTCTTCTATGGAACCAGTAGACTTATTTTGTAATATAAATATTAGTACTTTGTTATCTGTATAATAGTTAGTAGCTCCATGGTTATTAGATATGGTTGTGTATATGAAAATTAATGTACAATATATATATATGAACAGTTAAGTAATAATTAAATAGCATATATTTGGTTTGGAATGACAATGGTTATGGATTAATAAATAAATAGTAAAGGTTTAAGACATAATATGAATAGTAATCTACCAGATTGTGATAATTGGCTAAGATAAGGGTTTTACGGGTGTCAGTAACTATTGACTGTTCCTGCATCTTAACACCATCATGTTCCAACCTTGATTTTCTCAAGAGTCAAGGAACATGACAATTGTGAATTTGAGAACCAAAGTGTAATATCTGTCATTTTGTTATATTTTATTTATTGTGTAATTGATGAATTCAATTTTAATTAAGGATATGAATATTATGAGGAAATCAGAAATTCTGGTTGCAGGAAATTGTGATGGTTAATTGCATGTTCTTAGAGAAATAATTTGGTAAAGTGTAAAACATGAAAGTTATGAGTTTATGTCTTAACTAAAATTTTGTACAATGGCTTGGTAGAATTCTGTGTATGTGATGAGTTATGTCCCTTTGAGCAGGACTAGTCTGGTTGAGTATTTCTGCAAGAAGTCTGTGTCTGTTTGAAATTACTGGGAATGACTGAGGCAGATTGAGCCAAAGGTATAAACATGAAAAATATTTCTTTATTTGTTGTGTTATTGGCTATAAAAATTTCAAAATTTTTGGATAGGTATATCTTAGTGGAGAGTAGATTTTATTAGACCTGTTCAGATGGATTGTGAGCAGTAAGTCTGGGTGACATTTAGAGAGTCACCAAGGTCTGTATAGTTGCCTTTGTGAATTGAATTTTTGGATATATTGAGCTTCTATATGTCTATTTGAAGTGGCAAAAAGAATTAGTAAGTTTGGATGTTTGTAGCTCATTTGCGAGCTGGTTAAGTATAAGTTGTCCAGGAAAGGTTTCAGCTTAGTAGGATCTGGTTAAGTCGAGCTGGCGAAGTGGCGAAGTGGCGAGGTGAGATTGCCGAAGTGGAAATTGGCGAAGAAGCATATGTGAGGTGGCATATTCTAAGTAGAGTTAAGCGAAGAGGATAAGGGGAAGTGGAGTTAGGCGAAGAGGAAAGGCGGTGGCAGTATGCGAAGAGGCATTATGAGAAGAGGGAATGCGTGAAATGGTAATTCGAGAGCAGAGTTTGGCGAAGAGGGAGATAAGCGAAGCGAGTTGGAGAAGAGGCGAAGAGGTATTGCCGAGGTGGAATCTGCGAGGTGATATACTCAAGGAAGAGTTCACGAGGAAGAGTTCATGAAGAGAGTTTCTCGAGGCAGCATATGCGAGGTGACATATGCGAGCTGGATTAGCGAAGTGGCATTGCCAGATCAGTTGGGCGAGCTGGGAATAGCGAGCTGGCATATGCGAGGTAGCTTTGTGGAGGTGGATTGGCGAGCTGGCAAGCGAGATTTCTGGGGCAATGATCTATTTAACCCCAGCAACTCAGTGGCGTTTTTCACGATTTTTCCTTTCTTCTTTCTTCGTTAATTTCAGTATTTTCTCATATTAGTCCCATTTTATATTCCAAGGCGTTAATACTCAAATTAATGTATTATACTTCTAGATTATTCTATATTAAGGCAGAAATCATCAAATTTAACCAAGAAATCTCAGAAATTTCAGTTTTGAAGAAATAAGGTAAATTTTCTTCTAAGATTATTTTCTTTTAGATTTATTCAAGTCTATTGGTTAGAATAATTAATATTGGGTGTATAGAATTTATTGCAAGCAATTTGAAGACATTAATGGTAATTAATGTGGAAGGAAATCAGAATTTTGGGACTGTCATGAATAGTAACATGACAGTAAATTCGAATTAAATTCAGATTTTTCTTTAAGAGATAATTAAATTGATGTTGGGAATTATGAATAGAGACTCTAAGATGGTTAAATATTTAGAGATCATGTTGAATATTAATGATTTGAGAAAAACTCTAATTTTGTATATTTGGGGAAATTTTCTTAGGAAGAGAAAATCAAAATAATTGAGGAGTTGGAGTTGAGCAAATTACTGAAAGGAATTCAAGGATAAATTTGTGTTAAGGTAAGTATGAACATTGCATTTGTTACTTCTTATGATATGACCAAATATTGTAAATATGAACCCATATGATTCTTGTATACTTGATTATATATTAACAGACAAATAAATTGAGCAGTTTCTGGTAGTTCAAAACCGAAATTTTCCATTGGTTCATGAGATTCCATGTATATATATACAATGTAAGTGACTTGGTCAATTCCTTTGGATCAAGTTCACATGATTTCTACTTGCTTCTTACCTGTTAAACTTGAATGAAAGTATGATATATATATATATATATATTGATGGTCTTACGACCAATATGTTCTTGTGATATGAAACCATATGACCCTATGGATAGAACGTACTTCCCAATGAGAGTAAATTCATTGGTCCATTGTGCACTTTGGGAACCCAGCTCGTAGGGTTTTTACCAGTGTTCCACCTAGAGGGGACCACGAGCTTTAGGCGTATGCCTGGCCAAGCATGCGTTTGCGATAAGGTAGCAAGGACTACTGATGCTCTCTGTTATGATAGGTAGCATAGCTATAGATTCATTTGGTAGTTCTACCATGATATTTGATAGTGCTATTCGATTGTGAGCACTCCTGTTTCTTTATAAGCCTAACCACATTCTGATTCTTACCATGTTATTGAAATGAATGTTTCTTTCGGATTATATATTTATATAAGTATGTATATGTATTTCTTTCTTACTGCATGTTCATATCTTACTGAGTTGAAGGCTCACTCCTCTTCTGTAGATTTCAGGTGATAGTGTAGCTCGTGAGGGAGCTAGTAGAGAAGATCAAGCTTCTTGACTTAT
>CANXYC011076910.1:0-42321 GCA_948193065.1 Aleurites moluccanus | reverse complement strand
TAAATTGGCGTTGCTAAAATTTAATTATATCTATATATATATGAATTACATAAATTTTCCTAATTATCTTCATTACTTGAATATCTCTTCCATTGATTCTTGATTATTGATATAGAACCTTAAATGTGATTATTTGTTATATGACTATTCTATGTGAATCCCATTGTTATAATGATATGATTGTGACAGAAAAGCCCATCGATGGGATAGAGTTTACTACATCGACATTGTGTACAATGAGTATTCTATGCGAACCCTAACTAGGAGGGGGTAAGGTCCTGGCCATAAAATATGATCAACCTTATGCTCAAATTGATTGATTGCTACCGAAATATGTAGCTTTTCTATATGGATTATATGGACCCAAAATTTTCTGTTATACTTATACTTATTATTATTATTATTATTATTATTATTGACTCACTGATTCATTGAGTAATGACCTATGTGTTCCATATTTCTTCATTGGCATCGTCTCTATCTATTTATTATAAATCAAATATTCTTAAATATATCTTGTTAGCCTTTCTTTAATATTGAAAAGAATTGACCTCATAAGCATGATACATGTATTTTACTCACTGAGTTATACTCACAACGTTATGGTTTATTTTTTTTTACCAGAGTGACTTAGATAGTGACGGTTCCAGTTCTCTTTCTTGTTCTCGTTGGGAACCTACATTATTTATGTACGGTTTGGGATATTTTGGGCACTGTAACAATTCTAGAATTCAGCTCCATGATTTTGGCTTAGATTTTGCCATATAAATTTATAAACACTTAATCAATGAATACTTTGAAATGTGAATATTGAATCCAAATTATAATGAATCTAGAGAAGGTTATTTGAATAATTATGGAAGTGGTTATATGCATTTTTGCTATATTGGAGTTGAGGGTATAAGGAGTTTTTATTGAGAGTGAAATTTTTCTATAGTCTGTGTTTTATTAAAAGACCCGATTTTGGATCGGAAATAGTATAAAAAATATAAGGAAAACTTTGGTAGTTTTTATATAGCAGAGCTAAGTAGTGGATTCTACGAGTGTAGGTAGTCTTATGCCTTCCTTATGCTCTAAGACCATCACATTCCAAAAGTGAGATGTGACATATAAAATATTAACCCTTAGAAAATAATTAGCAAATATTGAAAAAGGACCTTAACAAAAGTTTATTTAATACAACACTGTTTAATAAATAAGTATCAAAACATTTAAATTTATAAGTAAATCAAATAAAAGTAAGTTCATTGATAAAATTCTAAAATAAGTCATAACAGTTCAATAATAAAGACATTAATTCTTATTATAATATTTAATTAATAATAGAATAATAAATAAAGTACTGATAAAACTTTAACGGTAAAAGATTCATTGATTTCAAATAAATTATGTAAAAGGTCATAGAGCAATCAATAATTTTGTAAACAATTAACTCACTTAACACATGAGATTTCAAGACAAAAAATTGGATCACTATACTTAGTATATGAAGAAGCAAAAGCTACATATATTTGTAGCATGCTCTTACATAAGATTGATCAGACCTTTTAGTTAAGAGTATTTTACCCCTTCTAACAGGACTTAGATATTATACCTTGTCCACTAGGTCATTCTGCACAAAGCCGATATATATTAATCCCATACCTCATCGGTCGAGTATTTCTGTCATCAATTCTTGTATTGTTCTTATAAAGATATAAGTCTTATAAACAGTATAACAAGTAATCTCATTTTCAATAACATATTTTCAATATTCAATCACTTAAACAAACATTACTTAATAATAAGTTCAATCGCTTTGTTTTCACTTTGGGAATTTCATAATAGTGAATCAATAAGAAGATAGATCTTTTATGAAATATCACAGTAGTGAAACATCTGTGTATTAATTTAATTCAAAAGAGGTAACATAAGAAAAATAGCAAATATTTACTTTTAAATGAATAACTTTTAAGAATGAATAAATCAAATAATTGATTTTCAAATTGTCACGACCCAACCTGGGAGTCGTGACGGTCCTAGGATACGGGTGTTGCCTAAGCTACTAGTACTACGAAGAACCCAATTATCTGTATAATATGGTAAACAATTCATATAATTAACTCAAATATAGCTTAATATTTCTATAAAAATTTCAACAGCATCTCCTTTAATATATGACTATACCCCGCTGTAGAAAATGTAAACAACACTTCCAATATCACTTTATAATCAACATCCCTCTCAACCTCCAATATCAACTCAACACATATATATATATCAAACTATATACATCCATAGCATAGTTTATAAGTATAATTAAAAGAAATACAACCACATACATAAATGTCCCTATTTAAGTTACAGTACCATGGAATCTCTACTGCTGTATAAATATTTACATATACTGATTAAGACTTGAGTATTACATGATACAAGTAGCAAAATTCCAAAGCGAGGATAGAAAGTACCAATGGAATTTGAGTCTCACTACGGCCCTGAAAAAACAATAACAACTACGGGGTGAGTATAAAAATACTCAGTGAATTCATAATATCATGTTCGCTCACAATTGACCTGTAGAATCAATATAAGATAACAAATAAAGGGTGAAACAAGTTTCCATATAATTATCCAGTGTATGAGTCAACTCTCATATGATATAACAGGATTGGGTCCAATGAAAAGTGTAATCGCACTGTAATAGCATAATCGTGCATAATCCAATATATGTAAGGGAGATCAATCCTTACGACTAGAGAATATGACATCCCTCTCTAGCAAGGGTCCAATGAATACCAATGTGCACACGGTCGATGGAATTACCCGCTACACCATCGAGGTAGCCCTGTTATAATGCCATATGGGTGTCTCTCCATATAATAATAAAAACAGCATAAATATAACTCATATAGCTGTGGAACAATCCAATATATATCCATAATAAATAATAGAACAAGTTTGGATCAAGTCAAAAAAATGGTCGGCGGGCCTATTGCATTGCCGCAATTGGCACTCGCCGTTACGGGTCCGTTTTGGGATTTTTGAGCAGTTTCTGGTTAGCTATGCTATTAATGGATTCAGGTGGACCATGAAGTACCATTTTGAAGCTTAGGGAAAAACTAGATGATTGGGTCAAGTGGGGGTTCAATTGGCTTTTTAGATTTCATTTTATAGATAGTCAAAGTTTAGGTCTATTTAAATCGTTTCGGTGAGCTTATTTCGGGGTAAAAATGCACTGTAGGTATTTTAGGATATCAAGTGTTGGTTTATCATTCCAAATGACATTTTATAAGATATATGATGCAAATCATGCATGATTATACATATAGACTCACTTTAATGCAAAAAGTCACTTTATTCCCCAATGCACTACTCGAAGGCCCTAAGTGGCCCGCCGCTCGACACTCTCAGCTAGAGTACTCGACGGTTCACCTTTTCCTAGTTAGGGTTTCCTTACAACTTTTGAGTTTTCTTCCAACTTTTTCAATAGTTCTTTGAAATCTTCCAAGCTTTGATTTATTAACTTTTCTTGATTTTTCTTTGAATCTAAGATTATAATTGTGTTTAGAATGATGGAATTAGCTAGTTTGAATCAAGAAAGGAAAGAAAAGAACTTGGTTTGATGAAGAACAATGATGGCCGAAACTTGCTAAGGAAGGAGAGAGAAACTTTGAATGGAAAATGGCTAAAGAAGAAGAAGAGCTGGGAAAAATCCACCTAAATATCAAGTGTGTAATCCTATACATTGATTCTATGGTAAAAATTATACAACCTAGCTTACTAACCATTCAATTCTTGATTTTTTCATCCAATTGTTTGATTTAGGTTAACTTAAAATGGTTATCATACGCTTGCATATACCATATAAGTCTAAATACCTTAGGAAAATACTATACTACCCCTAGTTCGAATTGGATCCTTATCCAAGTAACTTTTCCGGAAATTATTTTCTACCAGCTTTAATCTTCCAATAATAATTCAAATGACCATTATACCTCTATTTTCATGTCTTAATATTCTTTTTTATCATCAAATATAATGTTAATTTCTATTAAAAACTCAAAGGATGTGAAATGGCCATTTTGCTCCTAGTTTATCAAAAACCAAGTTTTACCCGATTGCTTCCTAATAGCCTTTAAACCTCCTTTATTCATACAAATATATCATATAACATACATACATGTCAAATTCAAGTATAAACACATAGCAAATCACAATACTAAAGTCAAATCAAAATTTTTCCAAGTAATCTTTTGTGGTTCAGGTTCTAGGTTTTAACTAAAGTGTTACACAAATGAGTTGATTAAAACATAATAAGGAACTTAAATACAATTAACTTTAAATTAATACTAATAAACAAGTGCTCCTTAAGATTTAGAAAGCTAATTTGAAACCATTTAAATATTTAAGATAATTAGTCATATCAAGGATAAATTTGCTTTTAAAGAAAAATAAATTAGCTATTCAATAAGAAATTATAATCAACTCAATATTTAGGGTAATGTGAATGATGACTTGGCTAAAATATAGAAACTTAGCAAAAATCATAATTTAGGAAGATAAAGTTCATCAAAGAAGGATTAAGAGTTTAAGGGTCCATCCTAAGGTTAAATTAAAATAATATATTAGGAATTACTTAATAGAATAGTTTGGCCAAATTTAAGGAACTCATAAACGATGATTATTCTTAGGAAGTGATAGAGTAATATTATTCAACATAAAAAGTTAAAAGAAAATAAGAGATCGAGTGATTACTAAGGTAACTCGATTAAAGATAATGTGGTTATTTAGGAATTTCATTGAATATTTAATAGACATTGATTTTAGTTCACTTAGGCATATTATCAAACATATAGTGAGTAACTATAATAATAGGTATAAAGTATTGTCAAATGAATAAAAGGTTTGGCCAAAAAATCTTCTCAAGCACAGTATATTAACATTAAATTGTAGGTTACCAAATGAACCAAAAAGGGAACATTTTCATATTAGAATATATTCGGCCAGCCAAAGAAAAAAAAATTATACAAACATGATCTGATCACTCTAGAATAATTCAAATTTAGGAGTTATTACTGAACAATAAAAGATGGACAATCAACCATAAGTCATAATAAGGAGAAATAATAAAGTTGTTAAGTTTTCCAATAAATTACAACAAGTCTATTGTTCCTCCAAGGATCGGCTCATATCAACCACTTATAAGGAACATAAGTTAACAATGAAATACTTATTATTTAATGACTAAAATATGGAACAATTTCATGAGGTAATGAATTCGGCTAACAAAGAAAATTAGAAAGAATAAGCAAACATGGTTCGGCTAATATAAGATAAATGGAAGATTTCCACCAAATGAACAATTAAACATTGAATCGACAATTACTTAGTAAAATGATGAAGAACAAATGTTCAATAATGATTAACAAAGAATTTTCATCAAGTAACATCCATCAAAGCCATTCGGCCATGAAGAAGAATAAGGTGTGAAATTATAAAAATTTGATGGAGTTCTAATACAAATATGACCAAATTAGAATTACTCACCTTTGCCTTTAGGAAACTTAAATTCAAATCTTTAGCTCCTTTATTCTAGGTAAGTCTTTATAAGAACTTTCTTCATTTTCACCTCTTTCATTATCCTTTTTGAAAGCTACAAATCAATTATATTTAATTCAAAACCTATTTAATACATAGTTTTAAGAATTGAGCTCTATTTGAATTATTCTTTATCAAATTCTAACCTTAGGGTTTACATCTTTAGAAATCCTAATTCCTAATTTACATATCTCAAATCTTTAATTCAAATATATTAATTCATTAATTACTCTATTCATAGGTTTTATAAAAACTATAAGGGTTAATTACAAAAAAAATATTAATTATTCGGGAAATTACAATTTTATTATGAATTAAAAATTTTGACAATTTTATATATATATTTTCAATTTTTAGCAAATTTAGCACGAAACCAGAATCCTGTCAGAGCTCTAGTGCTGGAGCTAGTGTGGCAATTATTATTATTATTTTTGCCACGTCAACATCTGAATATGAAATTAAATCGAACCAATCGAATCGAGCTAAATTGAACCAACTTGAATAGGTCGGTTCGATTCAATTTTTTGAATTTCAGTTTGGTTCGATTAATTTTAAATTTTTTTTTTTAATTCGATTTGATTTTTTCAAAAAGAAGCCAAATAAACCAAACCAATAAATATATATATATATATATATATATTCACTTATTTTATTTAAATAACATAAATAACCGAATAACCTAACCAAAATATATCGATTCAACCTGAATAACTTGCTTTCTTTTTCAGTTCAGTTCGGTTTAATTATTTTGATATTCAAAAGAAAATCAAAATATCCAAATCGAACTTAACCAATTTTAATATTTTTGATATTAAATGACCATAAAATTAAAAAAAATAAAAATAAATAAGGAAGTAAGCAATCTTTGAGTTCAATTTGAACTGAACTGAAATAAGATAAATTAATTTATCTCTAAAATTTGCAATATGTCAATTACTTCAAATCTATTAGGTATGTTTTATATAATTTATTGTGAGAAATTATATATGTTTAATATCCTGTGACTGATGAATTGTTTGGGTTTAATTTAAATATTTCTCTATAACATATTTTACGTAGGATATTAGAGCATGATTTTAGACATATAATTTCTCCATTTATGCTCATGTAGAATTTCTTTTATTTCTCTCTCATTAAATCTTTGGCCAACAATCATAAGATTGCAAACATATGTAATTAATTAATTATTCCCACTGTATGTTTATGTATATATTTCTTTTATTATGTGATAAACATTTGGCCAAATTCATCAGTATGTATGTATTGGCCGTGGGATGTGTATTTTCATTTATGCTTGTGTTTTGGCCGACGATTGATGACGAATTAATGACTTCATTAGAGAAATTATTGTATAATGAATTATGTGTTTTATTCTCATGATTCTGTTATGTCGAATTATAATAATGGCATATTAATGAATTTATTTTTATAGACTGCATATTTTTGTTATATTCATGAACATAAGCATTTAGTAGTTTGACTAATGTGCTCACGATCCTTATTTTAATTAATAATTAACATGCAATATATAATTAATATGCATTGTTACTTATGAATGTCAAAGAGCATTTACATATTATTATATGAAAGAAGATATTAAGAATTTGACTAATGTGCTTATTAAGTCTATGCATATATGTAAAGAATATTGAAATTTTATTTTATTGTATTTATCAAATTTCTATATTATTGTTTTATAAATACACTATTAAAATAAAATTGGTTAATTTATATATGAATTTTATATTTATTGTTTGTTAGTCATTAAAGTGACCAAACTATAATGATAACATGCATAAATAAATAAAGATATATACATAAATTTTGTTTTTATGGTTTGTTAGTCACCAAAATGGCCAAACTATAATGATGACATGCATAAATAAATAAAGATTATTTATCTATAATAATTAAGAAAATGTCTATAAATATAGAAAATGAATAAATTAATGTTTACCATTTGTAACCTTGTAATTCATCCAAAGGTGAGTTAATTATTCTATGAAAGAGTAAACATAATGAGAGTAAATTAATATCTTTGGTCAAATATATTTATATATTAGAAAAATGATACGTGTATTTGACTAAAAATATTTATTTACTATAATTGATTATTATGGGCTTTTAAATTATGATAATGTGCTTTAGTATCCTCCAAATGGGAAATATGATATACTTTTAGTTGTTTATTTTGAATCCATAAATGAAATTATATGTAATATGAGCATTTATATATGATTTTGTAGCTATTTTTCTTCATTCGCAAGCTTCATTTGTTACTGTTTTCAATGGTTTGAACTTCTCTGAATGGAGTGAATAAGTCAATTTTCACTTACGTGTTTTGGATCTTAACTTTGCACTATTAGAGGATGAACCTACTACTCTTACAAATACGAGTAGTGAGAAAGATAATTTATATCATAAGGCGTGGAAATGTTCTAACCAATATTTTCAGAACTGAACCGGTTAAAGAACCGGTGAAGGCAAAGGTTCAAAGGTCTAATGGGGTCGAACCGGTTAAATAAAAAAATCGGTATATATATATATATGTGTGTATATATAATTTGACATTTATTATATATATGATGAAAATAAATATAATGCAATTATGTTTAAATTAAGAATTTATATAAAGTCATATTTTTTAAGGTGTCAATCCAATTATATTAAGTCAAAAGTTATATATATAGTAAGCTATGGACATCCACTTGCTCAAACATCTACTTATGCAATGGGATAACATGTAATACGGTCATGATTTTAGCGTCGGATAGGTTTTGGCATCGAATAAAATTGAAACGAAGCTATTGAAGTTCTCTCTCTTTTTTTTTTTTAAGTCAAAACGACGTTATTTTTAATTGACAAAAATAACGTCATTTTGATAAAAATTTAAAAAAATGACCTGCGCGAAAAGAAAAAATCGGTCCGGTTTGACTAGTTCACTGATTTTTTATCTGGTTCTTCAGGGACGGGTAAAATGGGCTGACCGGCCCGGACATTAGTTCGGTTCTCAATTTTTTCAGTTCGACTGATTGGTTCGGTCCGATTTAGATAACCATAAGCCTTATGTTTATGCGGATGACTATTGCCAACAACATTAAGACAACTATTCCACCAACTAGAAGTGTAAGACAATACTTGAAGTTTGTGGAAGAACGATTTCGTTCTGCAGACAAGTCACTTGCTGGTACTCTTATGGCAGAACTCACAACCATGAAATATAATGAGTTGCGAAGTATGAAGGACCACATTATTCAGATGATTGACATTGTAATAAGGTTTAAGACATTGGGATGATAGTGGATAACTCTTTTATGGTACAATTCATTTTGAACTCATTACCTCCTGAGTATGGACTTTTTCAAATTAACTATAATACTATGAAGAATAAGTGGGATGTTAATGAATTATCCAGTAAGCTCACTCAAGATGAAGAAAGAATGAAGAAACAAGGGAATCATTCCATCAACCTTGTGCATCAAGAAGCTAGAAAATATTGAAAGTAAAAGCCAATAAATTTAAGAAAAAGAAGTCGAAGCTAATGTTACCCAGGCAAATCAAGAGGAACATAAGGCAGATAAGTGCAAATTCTATAAGAAAGTTCGACACAAGCAGAAAGATTGCCCGAAACATAAAGCTTAGTTCGAAAGGAAAGGTAAATATTATATTTATGTACGTTTTGAATCAAACTTATTTGAAGTTCCTCTTAATTCTTAGTGGCTTGATATTGATGCTACTACTCATGTTTCCAATGTAATACAGGGATTTCTTACTATCTAAACCATAAAAACCTAAATGAGAATTTTCTCTTTTTGAGAAAATATATGAAAACTCCAATTGAAGGTATAGGGACTTATAGTTTGATCCTGGGTTCTGGTCATCAACTAGGTCTTTTAGAAACTCTCTATGTATCTTTAATTTCTAGGAACCTAGTTTATGTTTCAAAACTTGATGTTATTGGTTTAAAGAAGATTTTGAACATAGATGTTTCAATTTATTTAAGAACACTTTATTTATTAGTTATACTGTTCTTACTGATGGTTTATATAAGTTGAAACTTGATAATAAATTTGTTGAAACTTTGCTTATTATTCATAGTAATATTGAAATTAAATATAGTGCATTAAATGCAAATTTTGATTACTTATGGCATAAAAGTTTGGGTCATGTATCCAAAGAAATGTTGGAAAGATTAGTAAAGAATAAGATTCTTTTAAATCTAGATTTTATTGATCTAAGTATATGTGTGGATTGTATTAAGGGAAAGCAAACCAAACATAATAAGAAAGTAGCCACAATAAGCACTCAACTTCTTAAAATTATACAAATTGATATTTGTGGAATTTTTTATGCTCCATCTTTTAATGGAGAAAAATATTTCATTACTTTTATTGATGATTTTTCACGATATGGTTATGTTTACTTGCTTAATGAAAAATCTCAAGTAATGGATGCCCTTATGGTATACATAATTGAGGTTGAAAGACAATTAGACAAAAAGGTGAAAATTATAAGATATGATAGAGGGGGTGAATATTATAAAAAATATAATGAGTCATGACAATGTCTAGGTCCATTTGTAAAGTTCCTTAAAAGACACGGTGCATATGTACAATATACTATGCTCGGCACACCTCAACGGAACAATGTGGCAGAAAGGTGAAATAGGACATTAATGGATATGGTTAAGAGTATAATGAGTAACTCCTCACTACCTAAATTTTTATAGATGTATGCCCTTAAAACCACTATGTATTCATTGAACAAGATTTATAGTAAGATAGTTCCAAAAAATCATAGTTCCAAAAAATCTTTTTGAACTATAGACTGGAAAGAGACCCAGTTTGAAACATTTGCATGTTTGGGGTTGCCCAACAAGGTAAAAATCTACAATCCACATGAAAAGAATTTAGATTCTCGAACAATTAGTAGTTATTTTATAGGTTACTTAGAGGTCTTATTGTCCAAATCATGGTTCTAGAATTATTGAAACTTGAAATGTTAGATTCATTGAGAATGGTGAAGCTAGTAGGAGTAATGAATGACATTATATGGATAGCAAGAAATTCACAGTAAATGTCCCTTTACCCACAATGACTTCTCCATCCATAATTTTTTTTCAAATATTATTTTAGTAATTAATGAACATTTAGATAATATTAAACAACATTTATATGAATAAATACATAATGTTCCAAATATTGTTCCAGTAATTGATAAAAATTTGGATAATACTAAATAATATTTGGATGAAGAAACACCACAAGAAACTAACTCATAACCATTTATTATACATGAACCACAAGAAATACCTTTAAGAAAATCTCAAAGAGAAAGAAAGCTAGCCATTTCGAATGATTATATGGTTTATTTACAAGAACTAGATGTTGATATCATAATCTATAAAGATCCAATTTTATTTTCACAAGCCATTTAATGTGTTGAGTCTGAAAAGTGGATTGATGTTATGAAAGATGAATTGAAATCCATAGAAGATAACAAAGTTTGGGATCTCGTTGAATTATTAGAAGGTTCTAAGTGAGTTGGGTGTAAGTGGATCTTTAAGACCAAACGCGACTCAAATGGTAATGTTGAGCTATATAAAGTAAGACTTATTACCAAGAGTTATACTCAGAAAGGAGGCATCGATTATAAAGAGATATTTTCATATGTCTTAAAATAAACTCATTGAGGATTATAATGACATTGGTGGTTCCATGTGATTTAGAAGAGTTACACTAAATGGATATGAAAACAACCTTTCGTAATGGAGATCTTGAAGAGGAAGTATTTATGGACCAATCTGAAGGTTTCTCAACAAAAGGTCAAGCAATGTCTAAACTTAAGATATTAATATATGGACTTAAACAAGTTTCTTGACAATGACACCTTAAGTTTAATAATATTATAACATCTTTCGAATTTCAAAAAAATACCATTGATCGGTATATATATTGAAAGATCAGTGAAAGTAAGTTTGTTTTCTTGGTTCTATATGTTAATGATATATTACTTGTTGCTAATGATATGGGCATACTATATGAGACAAAATATTTTCTCTAAATGAATTTTGAAATGAAATATATAAGAAAGACGTCCTATGTGATAGGAATTGAATTTTTTTGTGATAGATCACAAAGATTATTGGGATTGTCTCAGAAAGGTTATATTGAAAGAATTTTAGAGAGATTTAATATGGATAAGTGTTCAATAAGAATTGTTCCTATTAAAAAAGGTGACAAATTTAGTCTCATGCAATGTCCAAAGAATGACGTAGAATGAAAAAAAAGATAAAATCAATTCCTTATGCTTCAGTTGTGAGCAGTTTAATGTATATGCAAACCTATACAAGATTGGATACTAGTTTCGCAGTCGGAATATTGGGCAGATGTCAAAGTAATCCTGAAATTATTCACTGGAAAACTGGATATCAATTTCGCTGTCGAAATGTTAAGGTACCTACAAGGAATAAAGTTTGAGTATTCTGATAGTTCAGAAGGATTTAACTCTTACAGAATTGATGAAAAAGGGGATATTAATTATCGAACCTCTTTGTCTGTCAGTAAAAAATGATGGCAATTTTTTTTTGTATCAAACGGTAGGTATCTTATTAGTTCATAAGAACAAACAACAAATTAATCAAAAATACATAGAAAAAATCTATGTTGATAAAAAGAATTTTATCAAATCTATTGAAAGACATCAAAGTCTAATTGGAAATAGAGACAAAAATGATTATGATTTGCTTGTTCCTGAAAATATTTTATCCCCTCAACGTCGTAGAGAATTAAGAATTCTAACTTCTTACTCATGTATTCAAGGTCTGATCATTTGGAAGTGATTGAATACTCAGATTCAAATTTTGCTAGATGTCTTGATAACAAAAAATCCAGGTATCTGTTTCTTTTAGCAAATAGAACAATATCATGAAATAGTGCTAAACAATCTATCATTGCTTCATTTCTATGGAACCAAAGTTTGTTATTTTGAAGTTACAATTCATGCATTATGGTTGTGAAATTTTATTCAGGACTTGGGATTGTCAAAATCATTACCGAATCGTTGAAAATTTATTATGAGAATTTTACAACAGTATTTTTCTCCAAAAACGACAAATATTCAAAAGGTGCCAAACATATAGAATTAAAGTATTTTATCATTAAGTTGGAAGTTCATAAACAAAAAGTGTTTATTGAACATCTTAGTATTAATCTGATGATAGCAGATATGTTAACAAAGGGTTTACAACCAAAGACATTTAAGGAACATGTATAAAGAATTGGTCTTGGTTGTAACATCGAATGACATATGATAATGTTAGTACTCTAAGCTCATTTTATGTGTTTCTGATTTTGCTTAATATTTTCCTATCTTATGAGAGTGGATATATTTATGTATTGATGATTTGATAGGAAAGTCTATAAGACATAATGGTAGATCATGATGAAATTTATTTATATCATTATTTATGGACTTAGTATGGTGAGTTGCAAATGTAGTTGTACATGGAAGGAAGTATGTTGCATAAATGATATACAATCGCTATAACTCACATTTGTTGTTTTATTATATTAAGTTACTTATGTTAAACTTTCAGGATTTATTTTATGTGCACTTAATGTTATGATATTTAATCTGATGTTTATTTTTTTATTAGGCCAAGTAAGAGAATGTTAGATTATGATCTAATTATGGATTAATTAACTATTAATTTTTAGGCCCAAATAATTAATTAAATAGCTAATTAATCCCAACCGTTCATTTGGTTATGTGATGATCGTACCAAATTAAATTATAAAAGGATATAAATTGGTCATTTCCCTACTCATTAGATTTTACATTTACTATCATAAAGACTAAGCCATCAAAAAGCTATTATAAAAGAAAAAAGAGATCAATGAAGATAAATCAATTTATCTCTAAGGTTTGTAATATGTCAATTACTTCAAATCTATCAGATATGTTTTACATATTTTTTTGTGAGAAATTATATATGTACAAGATCATGCGACTAATGGATTGTTTGGATTAATTTAAATATTTCTCTATAACATAGTTTACATGCAAATAAAAAATCTCCGAAAATCTCATCTTATAGTTTTTAAAAATTCCTCAAAAATTTTATAATAGAAAAAACATATAATTATAATTATATAAAGAATGATATTAATTAGAGTCCAAAAATGGCCCTTTAATTAATTCTTGTTTTAGGATTGTTTTGTATAAATTTTTTGACCAGACAATCTATATTAATTTCATAATAATTCTAGATCCAACAGTTAGATTACTTTTGAATTTTAAAATAATAAATTAGAGATTTATTTCTTGAATATATCAAAATTTCACCATATAAAATGTTTAGAAACAAAATATGTTAATTTTAATTTTGAAACTTATACATTTGAAACCGACCTAACAGATTTCATCTCACAAATCACCAATCCAAATTTAATCTAACCTAAAATTTTATTATTCAAAATCCAAATTAATCATCAATTCAGTAATAATATTCAATTAAATATACTTCTTTTAATTTTTTTTACCCAAATAATTTAATAAGACATCAAAACCATATACAATCTAAACCTAGTATAATTTTATAATCAAATCCAAAATCCAACTTCAAAATTACCAAAATGAAATTAAAATTCCAGTTTAATTAATTCTAAGATCATAAAAATATTTTCAGAAATCTTACCTATGAATTTCATAAAGAAATGGTGCAAAAAAAATAGATCCAAAATACTCCAGAATCTCAAAACTCTAAAATGCTACAAGTGATAATGCTCCTGTTTTTTCTGCCTAATTTATTATTTTTTTTTTCTAACTTTAGCCGTTGTCTCACCAAATATATATATACTCCTAAGAAAATCATAATATATTTTTCTTAATTATTTATTAACCCATAAATTAATTATTTAAAACCAATTTAATCCTATTAGTTTTTATCTTATCAAAATTAGACACTTACTATATTTTTATTGAAATAAAACCATGAAAAAATTTAATTAAACATCACACTTATATCTTTCAAAATTTTATTTAGTTTAACCACAAGTGAATATAACACAACGCTTTTAATTAAAATTTTAGGATTAAATTATAATAATTATAAAATTTAATATTTTTAATTATTCTTAGGCAAATCATAATTGTATAAGTATTGAGTAAAATAAGTGATATAAATTTTAAATTATAAAAGTATTGAAATTTTTAATTACCTATCATAATATATTTAATAAAAATTTTATGTTAATAATTTTGAATTTTTTAATTTAATTAAAATTAATAAGCATTATCATACAACTCAACATAAATAAATATTGAAAATTTTAATTTTAAATATTAAATGACCTTATTAAAAAAGTATAAATTTTTAAGGGAAATTTATAAAAATATCATAATATATAATATTTTTCATAAAAATGACTCCCTATTAATTTCAATTAAAATTATGACTCCTAACTTTTTATAATGACATAATTATCTTTATTTAATTTGAGGAAAATAAAAAAATTCATAAATCGTTTTACCGTTTTCTTCTCCAAACTTTTTAACTTAGTGACATTTTTATTCTCCATCTTTTCAAACTGTTCTTCTTCTCTATGGTTTGAAAGAAACTATTACCTTTTTCAATTATTTTTCTTCAAAATTTTATTTATTCTCTTCATTTCACATTTTAGTATTTCCTATTGTTTTAAAGATTTATGTCTTCTCCTCCTTAGTCTCGTCATATATTTTAAGGTTACAAATCATCTTATCTTCTTCAAATAATTGGAAATGGCTGGCGAGAAGAAAATATATATTTATTGTTAATTACAATATTTAAATTTGTTGAGAGAAAGAATCTGCATGCAGATAATTTCATTGTGAAACCAATGTCTTGAGTTTTGAACCACGTAGTGGGAACCATATAATATAGTCAAAACTATTAATATGTATATAATATATTAATATGTTATAATATATAATATATAATATAATATATTATATATTATATATAAATATGTTCAAGTCGTGAGTTTTAATTTAATTACGTTGGTTTAATAAGTCCTGTTGGAGTGTGAAATGCTCTTGTTTCTTGGAGTGTGCAAAATTTCACTCTTGGAGCAAGCCAACTTAGAATGGGTTTGAGTTAAAAATTACTATTAGTGATTGATAATTAGATATTAATAATTTATTGACTGAAAACATGCTGTTGAAAAAAAAAAAATACTAAAAATTAGTTTGATTTAACAGTTGGGATTAAATTTTGATATTCTTGACCGAAGGCTAATTAGAAATTCAATTTTTAATTTTTCAATTATAATTTTAAAATAATATAAATATTTTTAATTATAAAAAAAATACATCATTCAAGCTTATGCTTATCTAGTTATTGATCAAAGTTTATATATATATTATAAGTATTTTATTTTGAAAAATAAATATATTTGCAATTTTCTTTCCCTTTAATGGAAGTGGCTATTATCTATATGGTTGGCTAATTTAATGTACCACATGTTCGAAAAAAAATACTTCCTCGAAACAACATTATTTTATCATATAAGAATAGGATATACTTATCATATTTTGGCCGTATCTTTGTAATACAATGAGACATATTATATGGAAAATTTTAATTAGTTGGTAATTTTGTTTGGTTTTATGTCAATAATAAGATTTATATTCAAAATTTCACTCTTGATATTTAAAAAAAATATATTAATAAAATTTTAGTTTAGTGGATTTATAAAATATTATTTATTAATATTAAATATTATTTTGTTAATATTATTTTAAAAAAATTTTGAATTAGGAAGTTATAAATTATTTTTTTGAATTACAATTAATTTATCATAAAATAATAAAAATATATATATAAAGACTTAAGTTTATAATTAGGGTAGAGTGTAATTATGAAATAATAAAATAAATTATGAAATCCTCACAAGATAAACGGATGATTTTGCAAATCTCACGAGGTGAAATTTTAAAATCCTCATTTTTTGTGAAATTTGGCATATGAAGGATTTCAAATTCAGGGTTTTATTTCAACGTTTTTCATACCAAATAATGGATTTGTGCAAAATTCATGAATTTTTAACATTCCCTCATCCAAATTTATTGAGTCCAAATTAAGTCGAACCATAATTGAAATATCGTCGAAATGGTCGAAAATGAGTCGACACTGATTCTATATTATGTTACCGCTTATATTGATGTCAAAATAAGGTCGAGAAGTGATCAAAATGTGTTCGAAAGTTAGTCTATCTAATTCATGTTTAATCGAAATAGATAGAAAATATGAAAAACATACAAAAACATTAGCAAATATAATTGGGTGATACGAACAAGAAGCCATAAGATGTGAAAACAGTCGAAATGAGGTCGAAATATATTCGAAACTTAGTAAAATGTAAACATTCTCACAAAAACTCAATAACTTAATAACTCAATCATAAATCTCTAATTGTTTACTTATAATTCAATAACTTATCTCAAGAATTATCAACTGGATGCAAGGGATTTGATTTCTCAAATGTCATATACAAATTTTCTTTCCATTCACCATTATATTGAAATACAACAAACACTATATTATATGATCAACTGCAAAATATAATCCTAAAATAAAAAATGTTAAAAATAAACAAGCATTAATATCATACAACAAAAAAAAAAAAAAATAGTGTTCGACTTACTTCAAATAAATTTCGACATATTTCGACTAAGTTTCGACCTTATTTTATTGATTCTCATGCTGAGTTGAAATAATCGAAACAGAGTCAAGACTTACTCTATATATTGTCCAACATATACTTATACGAAAATAATATTGAAAACATTGTCGAAATGAGGTCGACAAGTGGACGAAATCAGGTCGACATGTGGTCTAAATTAGTATCGCCATATGGTCGGAATTAGGTCACATGTGATCGAAATGTGTTCGAAAGATAGTCGACCAAGTTCATGTTTAACTGAAAAATATGGCAAAAATAGTTGGATAATACTAACTAGAAGCCAAACGTGATAACGTTTATCATTGGTTTTAGATAACGTAATTATTAGAGCTCATATAAGATTTGTCTTTATATGCTATCTGCAAATAAATTTAAAATATTTGACTTCAATGTAAGAAAAAAAAATAACAGTAATAAATTGCATTGTCAAAACAAATATGCCTTAGTTACTAAAACTATTAGATCTGACTCGAAAATTAGAATAAGAGAATGATTGTATAATGTGAAATTTATGAAAAAAAAAAAGAGAATGAGAGGAAAGGCCAGGTAGAAAAAGAAAAGAAAAGAAAAGCTTGGCGGGAATGAAAGAATAAAAAAGGAAAACAGGATCATATAATACCAAGAGCAAAATTTTCATTTATAGGTTAGAATTATATAAATATGAAATGAGAGTTATTTTTGTAAAAAATATTATATATAATTTTTATAAATTTCCCAATTTTTAATTGCAAGAGTTGAGTGATTAGGTTTTTAAATATTTTTTGTTTATCACTTAGATTTTCATATAATGATGGAAGATTTGGACTTCTGATCAAAAAATGATGGAAGATTTGGATTATGAAGATGATGGTGTGATTAATCATATGGATTGAGAATATGAAGAAACATGTGTAATCATACACAAAAAAAAAAAAAAAAAAAAAAAAAACCATTATCCATTGAAAAGATTTATAAAATTTATGCAATAATGTTGTGATGAAATGTGAAGGCAAGTTTTGGATTGATGAGGCTAAAGAAATGAAGAAGTTTCCAGTCTGTCCATTCCCAAATATGAAATCTCTCTCTGTGCCTCTGAGACTGACAAAAATCCTAAAACGAACTCTTAAACCTCTATTACAAGTGTCTGCTTCAAAAAGCCAAATGTACAGAACCCATAGCTCTAACTCTAACACTCTCTTCCAAGCCCTAAAATGCCGAAACTGCTGAAACCAAACCCTTCTTCAAACCCTACACCTACCCTTACTACAAACCACAAACCCAAGAAATGGCCAAACATTCGGTGGGTTGCCTCCCTTTACAGAAACGATGGCTATTTGCTCTCTTAATCATGCTCTCCATCTCTACGGTCATCGCTTTCTTTATCAAATCTGCTTTCGATTCTTGCGATCGTCATTTTGAAGTTATCCACAAACCAATTCGCTCTGTTAATGTTTCGCCCCTCAAGCCGCCTCCTAATCCACTCACTTTCATGAAATCCAAGCTCGTTGTTTTGGTCTCTCATGAGCTCTCTCTGTCTGGTATTCATTTTTTTTTTTTAATTTCATTGGAATTACAGTCTGGATTCCATTTTGTCTCATTACTTGATTTATGCTATCAAAGCTACAGCATACATGAAAATAAATAAGCTTTATGTTTTTGGGCAATCAAATGGTTTTGCTACTTTGATAGTTTCCTTACTGAATTTATGCTATCAAAGCTACAGCATACATGAAAATAAATAAGCTTTATGTTTATGGGCAATCAAATGGTTTTGCTACTTTGATAGTTTCCTTACTGAATTCAATACGGAATTTTATTTACAGCTGAATCCAGACGTTGTAGCTTATGTCTGTGTGTATGTCTTTTCATAAATGGTTATTTTTTCAGTTATATAATGTGAGATTGAACATAGGTACAGATGCGTGCCTGTTTGTTGATTAATGAGTTTTGATGAGTGGAACTAATCAAAATGGGTGAATAAATAAAGCCTTTATGTTATAATCATTGGGTCCATCCATGCAGGTTATTCATTTTTGTATTTAGTTTGATGCTATGAAGAGTTGAAAAGATGCAAAAGCAAGTTGCTTTGTTGCTGCATGAGGAACATGTATTATCTCCCTATTGTTTGTGTAATTTCGGAAGATAGATGAATCCAATCATAGTATTCCAGTTAAGTTGAGTTTCCTTGATGCAAAACAGTGGGCAATGTGCGAAATTAGGAAATGGAATGCCTCTGTGCGTTACAGTATCTTTCCATTTTATGGACTATAATACTAGTCCATGCTTGTACAATTTTTAGTACATGGACAAAGGCCAACTATCTTAAAGGAAAGCAAGTCGTAATCGTACTTCAATTGAGGGAAATTTCAGCATTGATCACATGTACAATAAGGATAATGCTAAGTTGGCTGAATTGCTCATCAATCTGAAGCTGTTTGAGATGAATATTGAAATGCTTATTTGGTGTTCACGTGTATCACGTGCGCAATTATACAAATTTTTTTCTGCTGGAATTAATGTTTGTAGTGTTTGGATGAATGCATTTTTTTTTTAGACCTTTTAAATATGCTATTTATACTGCCATTTTTAGGAGTAAACTTCCAAAAATTATTGATTTAGTGGCACGTGCTGTTTGAAAATTTTTATGTCATTGACATTATTCTCTTCATGATAAGTGTACTGAACAAATAATCCGATTATTATTAATGTTTTAGACTTGTCCAACGCGAAAAAGGACATTAGTATGCCTAAACTACTAAGGTACTTTTAATCGATGGCGGTTACGGTTCAGAAAATATTGTGAGGTTTTACTATATTTATAACTTTCATATTTAGCCTTATGAGGAATTTATGATGAAGATATGCAGCTAAAATTATATTGTAATTTGCAGGAGTAAACTACCTGAAAAATTGTCCTTGTAACACTCATCAATTAGTGATTTCCTTTTTGTCCGTGCCAGTGCCCTTGAATTGAAATATTAATCTTGTAATTTGACTAGTGTTAGCGTCTAAGATAACTTCCATATTTCCATTTGTTAAAGCTTCAGTTCACTCGCTTCCAGTTTGTTATAAGCATGTGTAACAATTGATATTGATATATGGCTCATTTCCATTTGTTAAAGCTTCCGTTCACTCACTTCCTGGATGTATTTTCACAATGTTATTACAGTTTGTTATGAGCATGTATAACAATTGATAATACATGGCTCGACACAGGAAATGTCTTCAGTTCTAAAATAAACTTGTGGTAGTGACATGTATGTGTATGTCTTTCTCCATTACCGACTCTCTTACCTATCTTCTCCACCTTCTTATTTCTCCTCTCCTTCATAAGTTTTCCTATATTAACCCTTTTTAACTTTTCATGAATTTATGCTAATATTCTAAATAATTTTATAGGTGGACCACTGTTGCTGATGGACTTAGCTTTTTTATTGAGAAGTGTTGGTGCTGAAGTTTATTGGATTACCATTCAGAAACCTCCAGGAACTGACGAGGTGATATACAGTTTAGAGCAAAAGATGCTAGTCCGAGGAGTGCAGGTATTGTAGTTCTAAATCACCAAGATTTTCAATGTGTAGGTGTCGTAATTTGAGGCATATGTATTATATAGTTTAGTTTACTTAAATTGCATCAGTTTAATTTGTTTAGTTTCTATGTGCATATGCAGCTGAGAAATTGTGCTTTTCGCTCTAGCACAAAATTTCTTATATAACTTTAAATTCGTTGTCTATTCTTAAATAGTTTGCTCAAGTTCATTTTAGATGTACTTTATTATTTTTGGGAAAATATTCAGTTAATTATCTTAGTCGAGTTCATTTATCATATGATATTAAGTCTGGCCTGTTCTAATATGCTGCCTATGTTTCCCCTGTTAATTAAAGTTTAAATGGCTCTGTAACTCTTCTCAAAGTTTCTGATTATGCTAATTATATATATATATATATAGGTATTGCCTCCAAAATGTCAAGAAGCCATAAATAAAGCTCTTAAAGCTGATATGGTTGTTCTGAACACTGCTGTTGCTGGGAAATGGCTGGATGCAGTTCTGAAGGAACACGTTCCTAATGTTCTCCCAAAGGTGTTGTGGTGGATTCATGAAATGCGTGGGCATTATTTCAAATTGGATTACGTCAAGCACCTTCCTTTGGTTGCTGGTGCTATGATTGATTCACATGTGACGGCTCAATATTGGAAAAATAGGACTCAAGAGCATTTAAGGTAGACTTTTGATCTGTCCAATACATCATAGTGTACTTATGATCAGTTATGATTCAGATTCCTTTCCTTTATGATTCAGAATTTAATTTTTTTTTTTTTATATACTTCTAAAATTTTAAGGTATAATATTAGTAATGGACATAAATGCTTTTAAACTGAGGCATTATTAATGCCTTGCATTACCTTTTATGTTGTGCTTTCATGGATTTGAACCCCATAAATTTGAATTTTGACAAAAATCATTGTTTGGATTCGCCAAATATTTATGAGTTTGATTATTAGTGAAATCCATTATAAAATTTGAAGGAGTGATGGATTTCAAATTACTAGGATTTGTATCATTCCAATCTAACCCAATCCCTTTTTCTTTAAATTTCATTATTTGAAATCCTAAATTTTAAATACAAATTTACGATTGAACAAATGGTTAGTTTATCAAAATTTCATCTGGGTTGCACACTGTGGTATTAGTTATGCTGCGGCAATAAAATTATACTTGTTTTTGTTGTCTACAACTGATCTTTACTCTTGATTGATTGAATGTGCTGTATTTACTCTTGATTGATTGATTTATTGATGCAATAAAAGAATGAGCTCAATTAAATAGCTTTTTTTGTCCAACAAATATGAGGCTGTATTTGGCACTATTTTGTTTTTTTTTTCTCTTAAATACCAGAGACTGTTTGATTCTTTGGTTTCATAAATGGTTCTCCTTTTTAATAAAAGGTGTCCAAAACAGGACCAATTCCAATCAAATTAAAATTTTAGAAGCCAGAAATAGCTTAATCAGTTCCAATCAAAGCATAAATATGAGCACCATTGTCCTGATCTACTGCCATCAAGAGAGCGACACTTGTCCAATCACTAATTTCACTTCAAAAAGCAAAGAAAAAGAAGTAACACCGATGCCATGAAGTGAGTGGCCAAAAAGCGATCACCAAGGAGCCCAATTCCATCAAGAGAACCACCATGCAAATGGTATATATATATATACATATATAGTTTTTTAGAAAATGTTTTTGAAAACACACTATGAAGAGATCCTTCATTTGTGGTGGCTCAAAAGCACCCAGCAAGATTTAAGGTTTGCAGTCCCTGTGAACAATTGCCGAACACGTCTTTATCGCTATTTCTTATGCATGTTACCTTAATTTTCATCAAAATTTGATGAAATTAAGAGATGTGCTGATGATCAGTAGTGACGGGCTTGATGAAGAAAGGAAGTACCCAATTTCTCTTGGATATTTGATTTCTAGTGTACTTTTGTTGTATCCACTTGCAATTGTAGTGAACTTATTTGTTGATACAGAGCTAAACTTTTAGAATGTATTCTAATACTTGATTGTGATTCTTTTGAGTTTGCACTGAAATTGATTCGTTAAAGTATCAATGAAAAGAACGACATAGAAATAATAGAACAATAGAAATAATATGTATTCAATTTCTATTGTCAGCTGAGTTTTGTAACATTGTCATTAGGGTTTTCTTTCTCTGGTCTATTTTACTTTTCATATTGCAACTTATAATTAAAGGTTGGACAATTTTTTTAGCCCCCTTGTTCGGTGTAAGACCCTTGACCTCCATTAGTAGGCTTTTTCAGTTTGCTTCTAGCTGGTTTGGTCTCTTAGTCTCATTGTTTTAAGTTTCAATCTTTTAGTAGAATTAGTTGTCATTCTCATCTAATTTAATGTTTTCTTCATTTTCCAATTTCAGTTGCAGTTCAAATCGGACTAAATAACTTTTCACTTATTTCCATAACATTGTTATGTTTTCTCTGCAGGATTAAAATGCCTGAGACCTATGTTGTTCACCTTGGAAATAGCAAGGAACTAATGGAGGTAGCTGAAGATAGTGTCGCAAAAAGAGTTTTGCGTGAACATATTCGGGAGTCTCTTGGGGTGCGAGATGAAGATTTACTATTTGCCATAATTAACAGTATGGTTTGCATGCTACCGAATGTTCTCCTTTCAAATCAGCATTAACTTTCCTTTACATGAAATCACACTGTACTTTTAAATAAATTATCCAGTTGTATCCTGCTCAAGTGAAAGATACCAAAAATTATTCTCCTGTATCTTTTCTGACCTTTTTTTTTTGGTCCATAACGTTGGAATATTTTATTGTTATTAATTATTTTTTTTTGGATCATAACTGCTTATAGATTTTATTAATTTATGGTGTCTTTCAACTGTACTCAGTTCTCACTCATATATTTCTTGACTGATAGACCACCATATAACTGCAGGTGTTTCACGTGGAAAAGGCCAAGATCTATTTTTACGTTCCTTCTATGAGAGCTTGCAGTTGATCCAAGAGAAGAAGCTTCAGGTGCCATCAATGCATGCAGTCATTGTAGGCAGTGACATGGCTGCTCAGACCAAGTTTGAGACAGAATTACGGAACTATGTGATACAGAAAAAGATTCAAGATCGTGTTCACTTTGTAAATAAAACTCTAACTGTAGCTCCTTATCTAGCTGCAGTTGATGTTCTTGTTCAGAATTCACAGGTAGTTTCTTGGTGCTTGGAGCATGGATTTTCTAATTTATGTATTTTATTTTTTAATGTCTAATTCATTCATTTAATTACTTTTTACTCCGTTTGGCTCTTTCTTTATGCCAGTCTTAGAATTCACAGGTAGTTTCTTGGTGCTTGGAGCATGCCTTTTTCTAATTTATGTATTTTATTTTTTAATGTCTAATTCATTCATTTAATTACTTTTTACTCCGTTTGGCTCTTTCTTTATGCCAGTCTTTTGTTTTGTGTGCCTTTGTATTCACCTTTTTGAATAGTTTGTTGTTTCCATTGTTTGTTTGTTTGTCAGGAATCCCTATTTATAATTTTTATTGGATGGAATTCCAACTTGAGAACAGTAGGATATGCTCAATTCTACTAAATCAGTTCCAAAATAGTTGGCTAGTTACATTGTCTATTTTTCTCGGTTCCTTTTATGTAATAAAATTCTGGTCACCTACCTATTGTCTCTTCCCACCGACCTCTTTTTGTCTGATTTCAAAAGCTGCTCTCTGTGATTTGACACAATACAAGCTTACGTGGGCAAGGGTAATATCGGAATTAGCTACTTGCCTAAATTTTTTAACCTAATGCTTTGAAAAATTTTCTCCTCGTGTTAGCAAGGGTCAGTATCTGTAGTTACTATTATCTTCAATGAGTAGTGCTTTATGTTAGTTTTGCCAGATGGGAAGGAAATGTCTTGTGGTACAATGTGCAGACATAAAATGGAAAACATTAGAGGGATATGATGAAGAAAAGATTTTTGGGCACCTAAGATGTTCCTTCAACAATCTAACAAAGAATAATACTGGACATTTCTCCCCAAGTTTGTGGATGCTTAAAAACAATACTAGGGTGGTTAATTTAAGCAGGGTTGAATATGTTGATGCCTTAAATGATCTTAGAATGCAAACTTTTGATGCAAATCTTATAGAATATGAAATTTCCATTTTGTTCGAAGGGAAGCAATCCTGGGAGAATCATTCAAATTTGACCATGTGATGTGTATAAAGACTTGTAACTTGTTCTCTAATCTGGCTTTTTTTTTACATAGATTTTAGAGATCTAATATTTGGCATACGAATTTTGCTTCATTTAGTTTTGTTCTGCTTACCTTTTATAAATATTCTTCAAATTTCATGTTCTTTTCTAAGCACCTATTGGAATCAGAGAGTTATCATGAATGATTTGTACTTTATGTTCATTCATGTAGGCATGGGGAGAATGCTTTGGGAGGATAACCATTGAAGCCATGGCATTTCAATTGCCCGTGTTGGTAAGAGCTTTGGTGTGATTCTGAGATATCTTCAATAAATATAACCTGTTTTTATCTGTTTGTGTTTTCTATACATGGCTAGATTTTGATGTTGAACGACTGCTGATTGGAGAGAGATTCATTTCAGGGGACGGCAGCAGGTGGCACGACAGAGATTGTGGTAAATGGGACTACAGGCGTATTGCATCCAGTTGGTAAAGAAGGGGTTACTCCCCTCGCTAAAAATATAGTCAAACTTGCCACTCATGTTCAGTGGAGGCTTACAATGGGGAAGAGAGGCTATGAGCGGGTGAAAGGAATGTTTTTAGAACATCACATGGCTCACAGAATTGCTGCAGTGCTAAAGGAAGTATTAAGGAAGTCGAAATCAACATTCGTAAGATTTTGACCGTCGCCTTGATGCATAAACTGCATATGGTTTTCTACCAGGCTGCATTGTGGGGCTACTCCTTCCAAAATTGAACCAACTAAACATGGAGATCAACTCGTTGAGTCTCCGATGATAGAAATCTATAATTACGTCCAAGTCTTTTCTGTTGTCCTCTTCCTGGACGTCTTTACTCTTTACAAAGAGCTGTGAATTATGTACAAGTCTTCTTAGTTGTCTTTTTATGTAGATCTTAGTTATAACAACCTTTGTGACAGATGCTTGATGGTTTTTTAGGTTTGCTGTTTGGGTACATGCATGTTATCTTGAATCCCCAGTTAAAATTCCAGTTACAAGGCTGCTAAAATTGAAAGATTTTGATAAAATTTCAGTTCAATTTTAGATGAATGCGAGTTGAAGAGAAGAGTCCTGTTTGCTAAATGTATTTATTTTTTGCTATTTGATATTTTAGAACAGAAAAATAGATAATCACAATAAAAAAAAATTGCAAAAGATGATTTTTTTTTTTTTAATCATATCACCAGAAATCTAAAATCAGACTTATTGGTCGACTATGGAGAAATATGGTGAAGACATTGTTGATATGTGATTGAATATTGAAATTATTAAATCTTAAATTCGAGCTCCTGTTGAAATAAAAAAAAATGTGGAATTTTTTTTATTTATAGAAAGTATTAATATTATATTAAAAAATAAAAATAAAAATTTGTATATAATTATTAATCTTTAAAAATATAAAATATTAGCTAGAAATTATTAAAAAATAGGCTTTATAATAAAATAAAATAATATTTTATATAAATTACTGTTTAAAACATATAAAATGATTAAATTTGGATAGATCACCAATCAAATTTAAAATGAATATATAATAATACCACGAGAAAGAAAACCTATAATTATTTATTATTATTAGTATTTACATACCACACGAAGGGATGCAAGCTCAATCGAGCACACATCAGTTACTACACACTCGTTTAGGTTTTCTTCAGCTTGTTTTTGAAAATCATACATTTAACTTAATTATTGCAAACAAACAAATAAATAAAGAAAATCACACGTGTACAAATAAGCTAGAAACCTAGTGGTGGTCATGCATGGTGATGAGAGCCAGGAAGATTCTGTTTAGGTCATTTCTAAACCACGTCATCAAAATCAACCAATTTTATATTATTTTATAATTTATATTATATCAAAAAATAATATCATCTTTAATTATTATTTTATTTTTAATACTATTTTTTACACTAAAAAAAAAAATTCTTTTTATATTTTTTTATTTATTTTATACAATTTATTATAATTTTTCATTATTTTATAATATTTTATTAATTACCCATAAATAAATATATTTTACATATTTATTAAAAAAACTAATTATTAATCTAATCTAATAATTAATATTTATAATTTGTATTATTTCAAATTCTTATATTATATGTTGAAATTAATTAATTTTCTTAAAATATATTTTTTTAAAATTTATATAATTTTAATTTTATTACTTGTATTTAATTTAAATATTTATGTAAGAATTAATATATATATATATATTTGAAATTTTTTTTATTAAAAATTACAATTTAAATATAATGAAGCTTTTTTATAAATTAAAATTTTTAAAATTAAATAACAAAATCAAAAAAATAATGAGCTTATTTATAAAATTTTAATTTTAATTATAAATTTTTTAAGTATAAAAATTAAATAATAATAATAAAAAAATGACATTGGTGTTTTATTGTTGATCATACTATTTTATAATAATAATAAAATGAAGTTCGATTAGACCAGTAAAATGATGCAAAACGATACTTTGCAGTTTGGGAGAGACCTTAATTTTATCCATTACGCCTGTGATGATGGTCATGATCATGGCCGCCAGAGACATGGCGTTGCCCACACGACTTCTTTCTTCTTTTTGATGCCCTGGAAGCTTCCCTTAATAAAATAGTTCCCTATACTATTTTTATATTTATTTTTATCTAATAAAAAATATTAATAATTATATTTTTTATTTTTTTTAATAGATAAAATTTCGATTAAATTTTAAACTTGAAAAATTAAAAAAAAAAATTAGATAAAATAAAAATATAATTTTTTTACTTATATAAAATGAGTTCATTTGAGTGTGTTCCTACTCATTCATTTAAATATTAACTTAAATTGACAAAATAAGTTTTAGATCAAACTTAAAGTTAAGTTTGAGTGATAAATTGAGCGATTATCTAAAATAAATTCAAGATCCTGATTCCGTGTATGTTTCGTGTTAACTTTCTCTAAGATAGTCGGTGTGTTTTGTTTTGTTTTTCCTTTCAACTTTGTCCTTTGTTTCTTTGGGGGCCAGGGGCTGCTATTTAAAAACAGAGTAGTTTTTATTGTGTTAAAAATATAATAATTCATATTATGTTGTTATTTTAAAGTCTAAAAAAATTTTATATAAATTTTTAAAATTTATAATATAATAGTATTTATTATAATAAATTTATTAATATATTTTTCTACGAAACAAAAGTCATATAAGTTAAAAAAATATAATATAAGTGTATTAAATTTAGACTGTTAAAATTTAATGATTTAAATTTAACATACTTTTAATATATATTTTTAAATACATTTGATTTTTATTTTATAAAAAAAATATATCATTAAATTCGTTATAATAAATATTATCATATTATGAATTTTAAAAAATTTTACAAAATTTTTATAGACTCTAAAATGATAACACAATTGATGATATTATATTTTTGACATAACAACCCCTTAACTTATTTCTTTAATCTTTTGTAGTGAAATTGAGAAGATTGTTGTATATTTTTACATAATAATTACTCACGTATCATATTTTAAGAATTTAAAAATTTATATAAAATTTTTTAAAAATTATAATTTAATAGTATTTGATATAATAAATTTAATTATATATTTTTTATACTAAATAAAAGTTAAATAAATAATAAAAAATGAGTTATAAATTATGTGTATTAAATCTAATAATATAAATTTAATATATTTTTTTTTTGTCGTATATTTTATTTAGTATAAAAAATATATTATTATATAAAAAATTATTAAATTATAATTTTAAAAATTTTTAGATTTTTAAAATGTGAAACGTGATAAATTACTGTGTAACACAGCAGCTCCCCTCTGTCCTTCCTGGTGCCTTCCTGTCCCAAAAGAATAATCCACGTCATTTCTGCCATGTCATTCTTAGCAAATCCTACGTCTTGCGCTCATCAATCAATCCTTAGCTCTCTATTGTCAATATTCAATATTATAAAATATTTATTTTTATTTAAATTTAGTGTGTACATTAATTTAATAAAATAAAGATATATATGATAAAATATTTTTGTATTAAAAAATTAAATAAAAGACTTATATTAATTAAGTAAATATTTAGTCAAATTTTTTAATATAATCGTTAATTTTTTAATTTTTAATAATTATATTATAATATATTTAATTATTAATGACTGTTTATTATTAAATAATTAAACAGCCACAGTTTATAAAAATTTTAAATCAAAATTTTTAAAAATTTATTTATTTTTAATTAAAAAATTAAATTAAACTTTAAAAATAATATTTAAATAAAAAAAATATTAATATTTTTTTATTAATAATCATTAAACATAATAATTACTGATAATTAATAATAATTTTATTAAATATATATAATAAAATTATTAAATAATAGTTAATAACACAGCAGCCTCTCATGTACCCCATTTTATTTATTTAAAAAAATTTTTAAAAATTATATTTTAATAATTTTTTATTTAATTAATCTATTGATATATTTTTTATACTAAACAAAAATCATTTTGATAGGAAAAAATATATTAGAAATACATAAAATCTAGACCGTTAAATATAATACATAAAATTTCTATTGCATTTTTTTCTATTCAAATGATTTTTGTTTAACATAAAAAAATATATCAATAAATTTATTAAATAAAAAACTATCAAAATATAATTTTTTAAAAATTTTATAAAATTTTTTAAATAAATATAATAAAACACATAAGAGTTGTTTTGTATACATAGCAGCCCTCTCCACCGTTAATAACCCGATCTAATATATTTTCCCCTAATTTATACACACAAAAAGAGAGAACTCATGTCTCCTGCAAATTGCTTATATATATTATATCCACCCACCAATAATAATAGGTCACAAAACTCGAGTGAAAAGAGTCAAAAAACAACTCCAAATTTGTGTCCGTCTCTGTGTGTCCCTCCCTATTATTTACCTGCTCTGTTTTCTCTTTTCTCAGTCTCTAATGGCGTCTCTGTTCAAAGAAATGCCTTCCATGACTACTCTTCTCTCTTTCTACGCCTCCTTTTCTGCCTTAGCCATGCTTATTCGTACAATCATCAATGAAACAATTCCAAAACGCATGAGAGATTTAATTACGAACAAATTATCAGATTTCTTCTCCTCTTATTTCACCTCTGATTTCACCTTTGTCATTGAAGATCGATGGCAAGCAGTAAACAATGAAACTTTCCGAGCAATCGAAGTCTATCTTCCAACAAGAATCGGACCCACCACAAAGAGCCTTCTTCTTGGGAATAATGACAGTAACAATATTACGGCCCCACCAAAACCAGGAATTCCTGTTGATTCCAAAGTAATTGATGAATTTGAAGGTATGCGATTAGTATGGACTCTTCGTGAGAAAGAATCAAAGAAATATTACCTTCGAAATAGGCGGTATTTCGAGTTGAATTGCAGCAAAAAAGAAAGAGAAAAAGTTATTAATATCTATTTGCCTTATATTTCTGAAAAAGCAGAGTCACTTTTGGGCAAACGTGAAAGTTTAAATCTTTACACTTATGATCATGAAGGTTCTTTATGGGAATCTACTGTTTTCAAGCATCCAGCTACCTTTGAAACTCTGGCTATGGAACCTGACCTTAAAGATTTCATAGTTAAAGATCTTGATTTGTTTTTACAAAGAAAGAAGTATTTTCAGAGTGTGGGCAGAGCTTGGAAAAGAGGGTATCTTCTTTATGGTCCACCTGGGACTGGGAAATCAACATTAGTTGCTGCTATTGCTAATTATCTTAGATTCCATATTTACGATCTTCAGCTTCAAGGTGTGAAGAATGATGGTGATCTTAGACGTATACTAACATCCACTACTAATCGCTCTATCCTTCTCATTGAAGATATTGATTGTAGTACCAAGTCTTCTCGATCTCGAACTCGTCGTGGGAATCCAAATGAAAATGACAATGGTGACGATGATGATGATGAACGTGATCAATCGGATAATAAGTTGTCTTTTGATCCTGGGGTAAGTTTAAAGTGTCAATTTTTAAAGTTTATTTTGTTACTAATTTTTTCCGAAAAATTTGATTGATTCTTTGATCTGATTCTCTGTTTGAAAAACAGAGCCCTCCACTTTTTCTTTTTTTTCTTCTCTGTTTTAACACGTTGCTTTCGCAGTATTTTCTTTGATTTTTCTCAACGGAACTCACGTTCCATTCCCATTTATTAGTTGCCCACTCACACACCTTTCTTTTCCTTTATATGTATAAAATATAAGGTTACATGAGCTAGCATTAGCAGTCCAGTAGTTCAAGTGTTGTTTAATGCTAGAGATCACGAGTTCACACTCTTGACAGCTATTGGAGAGTAATAAAACCTTTTGCTGAATCATTTCCCATCCCTCTATCAGTTTGTGCATTATGAGTTGTAAAAAAGCTATTATATAACATCTGTGACGTGATGTTAAGAAGCGAAACTTGAACTTTTCTTCTTTCCACTAAAAAGAAAGCTATTTTATTGGAATATTTTGCTAGTATCCACTTTTTCAAGTCATCATCCACTGATTTTCGTTATTTGTCCACCTCACATTTATAAATTATAATAATATTGTTGTCCACTTCACATTTATAAATTATAATAATATTACTTTTTTGAGCCCTTAGCTTCATTTCGATTTACCACAGGTGACACTATCAGGCTTGTTGAATTTCATTGATGGGTTATGGTCAAGCTGTGGAGATGAAAGAATAATAATTTTTACAACAAATTACAAAGATAAGTTGGACCCAGCATTGCTTCGTCCAGGAAGAATGGATGTTCACATTTACATGGGTCATTGTACTCCTCGGGGATTCAAAAAACTTGCAGCCACTTATCTTGGGATTAAAGATCATCTTCTATTTAAATGCATTGAAGATTTAATTCAAAGGACAGCTATAACCCCAGCCGAAGTAGCACAGCAACTTATGAAATGTGATGACCCTCAAGTTGCTCTTGATAGTCTCGTGGAGTTTATTACTAACAAGGAGAATCAAGTAGAAGAGAAAATTGAGGCTAAGAAGGATGAAGAAGAGGTCATCAAACAAGAAATTACAGTGCTTGGAAGGGATGAAATGAAAAATAAGGATGAGAAGAAGCATGAAAAGATTGAGAAAAGATGTGTTTACCTGACTTAAAACTCTCACTTGCCTTTATAACTAAATATAATTTTGGTTCTCTATCTTTTGAATAATATTTGTACTCAAAATATGTCTCGAACTATGGAATGCCAACATCAAACCATATTTAATGAACAAATATTAGTCATTAATTGGCAAGCATTTTGTAAACCCTGCACGAAACAGCTTGTAAACAAGCAAATGCACCCCCTGGCCATCAAATGATTTTCCTAAATGGTAGCCTATGCTCAAATTCTCTTCATATGCTAGCCAGCTCATCAATTACAATAGAGTGGTGATAGGGTTCTCTTTTCCTCGCCATAAATCAGAGAATGAAATTGTTCTTTGCAAATCAAACAGTAATCTAACCTTCAATTTTAATTTACCATAGCTTCCGCAATTGGTTCTATTCCACTCTAATCTTCTAATTGGATCTAATACAAGTTCAAAGCTATAACAATAGCTCATCATTACCTCAGCATGAATGACAAGTATAAACCTTGGAATAAAGTACAAGAAGGTGGAAGTAGATCCTTCATGGATGTGATGGTTTCAGTCAATTCTTCGATTAGATGCAGCAACATGAAAACTTCATCTGCTTGATTCTTTGTTACCCAATCTTCTAACACCCTGTACAAAGTTCATGTTTTCCTCAATAAAACGAGAGGAGAAAAGAGGATGGGGGATGAACAGGTCAAGTTTATCGTTGCCATATTTTTAAACAATTTCAAAGAAATGACTAAACAAGCAGTTTCATGCCTCCATTTTTTATCCAATAGGCTCAGCATCAAGGACTTTTATTCAGTTGCCAGAAAAGAGTAATAAACAAACAAAGAAAGAGCTAAGTTGGCTAATGACTAACCTCAATTGAGATTCTTTATTGTTGCTACAGTTGGAGAACAGAAGCTTGACAGTGGGGTGTAGCTCTAATTTCGACACTGATTCCACACTGCAGTCTACATCTAAACAGTTACCATTACAGCACCAAGAATTCGGATTTAGAACAACAACTTGCAGCATGGGAGATTTAGTTGTCAAATCCCTGACCACAGTCCGAAATGATAATTCATCTTTCGCACTTTCTATTAGTTGAAACGTGAACATCTTCTCCAAAGTGTATTTCCTGTCCATGATAAGAAAACTAATTTATGTAAAGAAATCAAAAGCACAATATCTAATGCTCCTATATCAACCCACTTTATTATTTCCTTCAGTTTTCTAGTTTCAGTATCAAATAACGGTGGAGAGGAAACTAATATGGCAAGCAACTATGAAGGGTGGAGGAGGGAGAGAAGGAAAGAGAGAGAAGACCAATTTCATGCATGGTAAATATCCTTAAAGAAATATAAGCTATTTAAAGAAAATCGCCCTCATGCTTTTTATGTTCCTGCTTGTACACTGCAAATATTTTAAATGACAAGGTTACTAGTACAATAAATTATTCCTGCTTAACCAATTTAATTGAAGAACTTTAGCTGAACTTTGTTCTGTAACGCAAAATCATCATAACTGATATCCTTATGAACCTTGACAATATCATTTCTTTAAAAAATTGCCTTAAATTATTATTCATGTCAAGATTGCTCCAAAAAAATAATTAATTATTATTCATGTCAAGATTGATCCCAAATAAAATAAAATAAAAAATTCTATGAAACCGAAAACCAATTTTTGTCTTCTTTTGCTATATGTTTCTCCTCCAAATTCTCCAACAACAGCATGTATAAATGTGATATATGTGAACTGATTATATGCATGAAATTCATAATCAAACAAATAAAAAAAATCCCTAAATCTAAAAATTAACGTTCCATTATCTAAAATCCAAATGCAGCTAAGATCATATTGGAGCGGTGCATTAAATGGTTGAAATCTCTTTCATTAATATTCAATTTGGACCTCCGCATGATTTTTTATTTTTTTTTGAAAAGAAACTCCACATATTTACTATGAGAGTTTCCAGAGAGTTTCAAATCCTTCATCTCACTCATGTCACAGCAAAAGAGTGACATTTTCACCTAGCAAAGTTGCCCAGAAAAATCAGTGAGCAGTGAAAAGCTTGGTCCCAGATCTTTGGTTTCATGTCTATAATTCAGTACATGTTTATGCCAGTCTCCAGTCCCATGTAAGCATCACATCAATAAGCTGGATTTAAAGTTGCACAAGGAAAATCCAAATTGAGAACTTATAGTACTTTTTACTGCCCAAAAAGATCCTTCTAACCAATGAAGTCCAACTTTTCACAACATATTTCAGTCACATACAATTAGCTCAACTAAGATGAAATCATATGATAACAGAAACAAAATGCACAAAAAAATAAAAATAAAAAATAAAAATAAAAATAAAATCATGGTATTTCCATATTTCTAAGTTTTGTTTAGTCCTCTTAATTTTATCAATTATGGCCAATTTAGTAAGAGAGTGTGGCAATCTACACATGGAGCCTATGCAGCAAGCTTAATTGTCAGCTTAATTTATTTTTGGCAATGCTGGTAAATAAAATATCATTTTCTTAATCTTTTCCTTCAAGAAAATATACGTATTTTTCTTTTTCTTTTTTTCCTTTTTTTTTAAGTGGCTTATACATAAAAATATTAATTTTCAAAATGAAATTTTAATAAAATAATTTGTCATGTTGTTAGGATGGTAGAGCAATAAATCAACCTTTTTCTTTTGCCAACTGAACTAAGTAAGCTTCACATTTTCATTGATGTACTCCATCATTAAATTGGCCACAATTGTGACCTATATCAAAATTTATAACCACAATTGATAAAATTAAAAGACTCGAGAAATTCAAAAAGCACACAGAGATTAGGATTTTGTTTTTTTTTTCTCACTTTTTTTTTTGTTATTTTCCCAATTGAATAAAAAGCTGGTCATCCACCTTTCAGGAAAAAAAAAAAAAAAGTGCTGGTCATGCACAAAAACATATTACATATAATTAAAAATATTGCAGATCTCCATTTGCTAACCTGAAAGAGTCATCTGATCTACCAACTGGCAAAGAAGAGGAAATATAGCATTTAAAAAGTCTAACTCCGTCATCTACAGGTGCATCGCCATCAGCACAAGGATAACCTCCAAGATGAGTAGAACAATGGGGGCAAAAGAATTGCTTCCACTGAATATTGGTAGAGAGACTATACGATCTAACCATAAAAACATTCCCAAGAAATCCATTAAGAAAAGATCTCCGATTTGCCATGGCCTCCACAGCTTTACTAGCTTTACTAGTTTTACAAGAAACATGATCTTCGGTGTGATGTGGCGAATTGCAACATCCTGGTATTGATGCATTTTCAGAAAGAGATGACGCTGATGGCGCACAAAAAAATCTATTAGCATTAGGTTCTTCCTCCCTAACTTTACATTTGTGGTTTTCAGCATGGCTGCTAAAGTCGAAATGCAAAGACACTGGAGTCCCATTAACATCCACTGTCTCACTATGACTATCACAACTTACATCTCTTCTGGGATTAGATCCAAAATCTAACCTCCCTTCTTCACTTGAACCATTGTGAACAGAAAATTCCTGTCTTGGCTCAAGCCTCTGAATTCCATCCCAGTCAGCAAATTTACATCCTACAAGATCATCCTTGCAAAGAATAATAGTTGTGGAACTTAACAAGCACACACCCTTTGCACATGCATAGGCATCGGCATATCTATTCACTAGCTTCTCACTTACACCTCCAAAGGAACAACAGCAAGCTCCAAACCAGTTGTCAGCAATCTCTCGCCAGTCAACGGAAGGCATTTCCACAAAATGTCTACACATGAACTGAAATTTTAAGAATACGAAAAGGTAAAAGGAAAATCAAGGTTAAGTCATCTACTTAAGTGCAGGGACGGAGTGAGCAACAGACTGGGCCACCCCAGTAAAAAAAAAAAAAAAATCTCATTAGTTTATAGAAAAATTTTCACTTGGCCCACCCAAGCCTAGCTTTCTAAATCAAGCTCTAGTTAGATGCTATTTTGAACTTGTTTCACAAGTTATAGCATATTTTTATTAGCATTCAAGTTATATTTACTTGTTTACATTATGGTTCTTCAATTAAATCCTTTGCTTAAATTGAATTGTATGTTTACTTTACACCTACATGAAAAGTTTTAATTCTTGGCCACCTAGGATTAATTTTCTGGCTTCGTCCATACTTAAGTGCAGTTAACTATTCAAAGTTGTATATATAAGAATCCTGTCTCTAGAAAACCAACATATGTCAATTGTCATAAAGGTTCAATAGGCAGAGGATGAATAATAGCTTGGAGGGTATAAGCCAGAAGTAAATACGCATAATCAAGTACAACAATAAGAATTAAAAGTGGATGACTTTCAACTAGAAAATGGATTTACCTAAGCGGATTTGTAGTCAATCTAGTAGAACAACTCCTGCAGTAAAAGTGCACTTCTTCCATTGAAGATAAGTTCTTCAAATCTGAAGCAAACAACCAAGATAAGTGTGAAGCAAAAATTCCAAAACAGACAGTAAACCATTGATTAAAAAAAAAAAAGGGAGAGACAATTGCAATTGTTTCAGCTCATAACACATAAATGTACTAATTCAGTAACCATATCTAGTACAAAATAACCAGAAAACCCACAAAACCCTTGAGAACCAAAAACAACCAGCAAACTTAATATTGCATAATTTCATAAATAAAAAGCAACCATTAATAAAATTACCCATAAAATAAACTTACCAGAGTCCATACTGAGTGGTTTTACAGAATCCAGAACCTCATTATTCACTCCGTTATCATTCAAACTCAAATTCGATAAGATAGGGTGATCAACAGGAAGAAGCAAAACAAGCTTAACTTCAATATGATCCTCCAAAGCTCGAAAACTCAAAGGAGAATCAGGGTCAATTAAAACCTTAGGAACCGGGACCATAAGCGAGACCTTCTCTGCATCTTCTTGCATCCAGCTCACAAGAAGAAGTTGAGATTGCGAGAGATTGAATTGGACATGGAGGTTTTTGCAGTGAATTGAAGGTTTTGTGTATGAATCGAAGAGGAATAATTTCAGATTTGGGGTATGAGATTGTGCCTCCCACGTAAACCTCCAATTTCTAGGGTTTATGGAGCACATTTTTTTATTCTGTCTGCTGAACTTGTATGAAGTAGCCAGTAAATATGACCCTCGCTTAAAATCAAGGGTCATATATATATTTTGTAAGAAAGGAAACAAAACAAACAAGAACTACATCAAACACATTCTTTAATAAGACGCTCCACATATCTATTCCGAGATATAAACATGGACACAGGATCAACAATAAAATTAAAATTGATTTTGAAATAATAAATTATAATTTTATTTTATTTTTCTTAATGTCTTAACAAAACGATACCGTGCTGTGTATTTTTCTATCTTTTCGTGCATAAAATGATTTATTATAAGATATAAATATGAACACAGGATCAACAGTGAAATTAAAATTGATTTTAGAATAGTAAATTATGATTTTATCTTTTTTTTTCTTAATGTTTTAACAAAATGATGTTATGCTGTGTATTTTTCTGTCTTTTCATATATAAAATGATGAAATTATCAATCTGCCTTATTTAATATTCCAGCTCAAATAAAACGATGCCGTGTAGGAGTTACAAGCGTCATTTTACTTGCCTCAGAGGGAAAATCGCAGCACATGATTTTCTCCAAATCCATTTTCTTCATTTTCAAGAGTTAGATTTTAAAGAGAAGGGTCTTTTGGAGATTTTTTTTTTACTTTATATTTAAGAGAATAAAGTTGTGGGTTGGCTAAAAGCTGATAATCCTTGAATGCAGGTTAGTTGTTCTTTGGCTTTTCGGTGACTAACATACAAGAAAAATATTAATTAAAGACACTGACGGATAAGGGGACTGAACTGGAGATCTATGTTTTAATATGAAGTTTAAGAGAAGAAGGAGTATGATAAATTAATTTGGTAGAATTTGTTTGGGGGATTAGTATGTACATTATATATGTTTGGACATTCTGTATTTCAATATGTAAACTGTGGATTTATAGATAAGATACAACATTTGTAGGTGTACTGAACTGATGGATTGGTGGAAGCTTAAAAATGTTAATCCACTTTGCTCACTTCTGATGCTAATTAAGCCCCATATATTCACTTTATTTGATATCTTCTTCTTCTTCTTCTTCTTTTTTACCTCATTAAATTTATTTGCAATAGCAACGCCATCAACAGGTGGTGGAGGAAGTAGAAAAGTGAGGTGAAGGGTTAGAGAGGCAGCAGAGACAGTTGCATGGAACTGTTTGAGAATGTTTTTGAGAGGTTTATAGCAAAGAAACTTATCCCTCCACTTAGGCAAGGTTTCTTCCAGGTGGGTCTTGAATTCTTTTCCAAACTTCATTGCTAAAGGTTGGATTTTTTTTTCTTTCTTAGTTCCTTTCTTGATTATCTATATCAGTTGCAGGTTTTCATATACTATATTTTATTTGTTAAAAAAAAAGAGAGAGAAAGTGTCAAAGAAAAAAAAATAAAAAGAATTAGAATTTGAAATCTTTTTGAAAGTGGGGAATGGATAGGCTTTTTAATTTAACAACACAAGTGTGATCATAATAATGTGCAGGCCTTAGTATGCTATCTTTGGCATGTATGAATATAACATGTTTAGATTAACTTTGTTAAATTTTCTTTTTTGATTTTTTCTTTTAATTATTTTAACAAAATTTTTTTCATTAATTAGATATTTAAATTGTTGAAGTCAATCTAAAGCCACAGATTGTTGAGGTAAATCCAAAGTCACAGCTCTACAGTTATTAACTTCCTCCTCTTTGTCTCCAAGTCGGGCAATATTTGATAATAATTAATACTTGAAATTTTTTTTTATTTTTTAGTTATTTAATATAGTTTTTATATATTATTTAAATTTTTAATTAAATTAAATTTTCATAAAAATAATTTGATTTTAAATTTATACTCGGTTTAATCTTTAGAATAATTCTACAATTTAGAAATTTTAGCATTATTAAATTTTCAATTTTATTAAATATTGTCTTTTTTTAATTATTTTTGATAAAATATCAAATGAATTAATGAAATTTTTTTTTAAAAAAAATATTTGTTTTCACTATCCAAATTTTAAAAATGAATGAAAAGACAATTAAGATAACTTGATTAACTTTTTATGAGATGAATCAAGTATCATAATTGGAAAAAAAGGTTTAAATAATTCAATCACTATTAAAATTAAAGTGAAATCATAATGTAAAGAGTAAGAATTCTAACTTATCTTTCACTTAAAAATGAAATTTCATCCTGATAAGTTATGCTTTTAAAATTTTTCATATAGGTGTTGTGAGAAATTATATATATATTTCCTTAATCTTTAAAAAAATAGATTTTTAATTTATAAATTATTGCTAAATTATACCGACAATGTGGAAATTTTTATGATATACTACAGACTACAATCCCATGTATTTTTCTAAATGTATTTTATTCTAATTTTAAAGATTATTCCCATCGCCACCACCTGTTAATGGATTACATAATAAGTAGTCTTTTTTCCTTATTTTTCAAATAACAAAAAATTATTTTAAAATTAATTTATTAATCTGGTGACTAAATTAGGCATAAAAAAAAAATTCAAGTTCTGAGTGTACTTGGATTCTACTAGGCTTTGCAATTGGGGCAAGATGTGAATTCACCATATGGACTCTATAATGGACAGAGATGTCAGATGTGTTTGCAATCTGATCCTCTACACAAAGTGATGGAGCGACTAGCAAATCCTGGTACTTTAATGTTAATTTAGACTCGCTCTATTATTTTACTGTACTATTTTTACATATAGTAAGTTTAATGTCATGACTAAAGAAGAAGAATTAGGAAAGGTAAGTTTTCAACCTCTATTGTTTTAGTGTTTGATTCGTGTCATACAAGTCGAGGTCTCTTCTTGTTAGTATTTTTTATTTGAAATAAAATAAGTTCAATGTGCCTGGGATGAGTCTATGAAAGACAGTCATGAGAATCATGTGAGAGTAATTTGTTGCAACGTGAGATGTCTGTAGATGCTTTATAGTTGATGTGGTAGGTCATCTGCTTCATATCTTGGCTGTTTGGTTGACTTATTTCACATCATAGACAATTTTACATATTACCGCAAATAGATATGCAGTCTTGTTTTATATTTACACTTATTTTAGACATTTCATATTCAATTTGAATTGATCTAATCATGTTCTCCTCTTCCATGCAGGTGCTTTAGGGATTAGTTGACTTGATTGATTTTTTATGGTTTGGTTGGTAGCTTTTTGTTGGGTTTTCATTTTTTCCCTAGATTTGTTATTGTGTTTGGTTTGATTTTCATTCGATCATATCTTAAAATGTATAATATCAATTTTTTTTTAGTATGAATTTGGGATTTTGGTGAACTTTGGTTATTGATTGGATATGATTTTGTTTCATTTAGATAGAATTTGAAGCCATTGGCCATGTGCGCCACAAAAATTTGGTTCGCCTTTTGGGATATTGCATAGAAAGGACAAATAGGTACTATTTTTTCAAATTGTAATTTGGTTTAGATTTGAGATTGATTGCATATAGTCATTCTAAATGATGCATTTGAGTTGATATCTGTTTTTCTTCAAAGGTGGTTTGGTTTGTAAATCAAATCCTTCAACATAATTTTCATTTAATTAATTAACTTGGAACTTATGTGTAATATCCTAGGTGAAACCCTAGTTAGAAACCCTAGAACCTTGAACCCTAGTTGGAGTTAGGAGTAGGAGTACTTATCTGGGTGGGTTGCCTTATGTGTTCTATGAATTATTTCATGTGTTTATGTGCTATTGATTGTTTTACATATTATATGATTTACTTGATGCAATTGATATTGATTGTTTTACATATTATATGATTTACTTGATGCAATTGATAGTTACATGTACTATAAGATTTAAGTAAATATGCTTATATGAGTGATTGATTAATATTGTGTTAAATGATTTAAAATATGTATGACATGTGTAAATTATTGTAAATTAATTATTTAGGACAATGAATTGAGGGTAGATAAAATAGAATAATTTAATTAGGTTAGAGAAAAATATAGGGCTTGATTGTATAAGAAAGTGAAGGAGAGGGAGTAAATTAGAAAATTGTAGGACTTAGATGTAAAAGGAAGTGATGGAGAGGGATTAATGGATATTTGAGTGGCTAAGATCTTATGAAATGGAGTATTGGTGCATCCATAATCCAAAGGATGCATGGTAGGATGCAAAAAGGCTATAATAAGAATGGAGCATAGGATTATAGCATAATCTCACCAACCCACCCACTCATTCAATCAAATTCTGCATATTGTCTTCTTCCTTGAAAAACCGTAGCCAACTTTGCTTCCAAAACAGAAAACTCTCTTCCTCCTCCATCTTTGGTTCGGTCAAGAAGAGTTAAAGGGATTTGAGGCATTTGTTGATCAAGTTTGAGTAGCATATAGATGACAACTTCTCCATTCCTTCCTTGAAGCAAAAGAATTCAGAAATTTGGGGTTTTATTTGAGGAGTTGCTTCGGCCACTTCAAGGATTCAAGGTAAGAGTTTAATTTTTCTGGTTTGTTTAAGAATCCTTGATGATCAAATGATGGTTAGAATTAGATTTGGAAAGTTTTTTATTTTGGTTAAGGATTTTAGGTTGAAGGCCGAACCATGTTTAGGGATTTAGGAAATTGTGGTCTTTGATTTTATGTTGAATGATTGATGATAAAATGATGCTAAATAGTTGTTTAATTCATGGTTCATTTGTGCTTTGAATGATGGTTTATAATTTCCTTGTTGGACCGAATATGCCTTAAGAAAATTTAGGGAAAATTGCTTGTTGTTCAAATTATGTAATTGAAGATGTAAATGATGATAATTGAATGTGAATTGATGGGTTATTTGCAAACTGAAACTATGGTTTTTAATTTCCATTTTGGCCATAATCAAATAGGGTTTTGGGGGGGAGGGGGGGGGGGGGAGGTTGGTTCTTGGATTACTTGTGCATTGAATGTTGAAATTGGTGTTTAATAGTCAACTATTTGATGCATTATTGTTGGTTTGGATATTGGTTTCAAAATATCCCTTTTGGCCGAATTGAATTAGGGGTTTTGGTAGGATTTTTGTTCTTTGTTTAAATTGAATAATCTATGATGCATTTGATGTTAAATAGGTGTGAAATGAATGGTTTAAT